>BQKN01065642.1:138389-155475 GCA_022839385.1 Asparagus kiusianus | reverse complement strand
CGTTATACTGCGTAGATCTACCCGGATCGAGATCACGCGGTGGTCCACAGCAAACAACCCCGGCGCAGGCGAAGAACCCACACAAAGCGAGTGACCGCATAACAGGAGCTCGCGATTCGTTCGACAAACAAGGATAAAAGTTGTAATCTTTTTCATTTCATTTTGAATTTTCATTGTAACCGGATCTTATAAAAAGATCGGATTTCTGTAATCGATAAACTATTACGAAAGTGTACAATGGAATCAATGAAGAAGATCACGATTTTTCCCGCGAACATGAAGCGCCTATCTTGATAAAAGCGAGATATTTGCTCTTCTTAGGATTACCGCTAAGGGGTAATGCTAAGGATCGGATGCGGGTGATGTAGATCTGACGAAGAACTCTCTTGTGTTGAAGTGCTCGATCACTCTTCAGTCCGGCAGGGCTTCGCCAATTCTCCAAAACTCCAGATCTGAAAAAATGAGGCCTAAGGCTTGTATTTATAGGCTTGAGGGGATAGCGGAGCGGTTAAAACGGGCTAAAGGCCCAAATCTGCCTTGGAGGGTGTCTCCCGAAATCCAGGACACCCCTGGGGTGTCTCACAAAACCTGAGACACCCCTGGGGTGTCTCCCAAAACCCGAGACACCCCTGGGGTGTCTCATAAAACCCGAGACACCCCTGGGGTGTCTTGGAAAATCCGAGACACCCCTGGGGTGTCTCACAAAATCCGAGACACCCCTGGGGTGTCTCACATTGGCCGAGACACTCCGTTGAGGTGCATTCGTCCGCTTTCGCTGTAAGTTCTTCGTCCGAACTCGGATTTGAGTGATTCCAAATGCGCTGGAAGTCTAACGAAGAGTTCTATCAGCTCCAATGGTTGGATTATCTGTAGAATGAACGAGACACGAAGGGCATTGTTCCTTTTGTAAACATCGCGGGGCTCCCGATTAGCCCGTGCCTTCGTTATTCCGAAATTCTGTCAGCTCACGTAGTTCGTCGATTCACTTTAAGCGTTCACCGACGTCAATCGAACTCCTGTGAACCAGATAGTAACGTTCATTGTCGTTCCTTAACACTGAGCTGTTCGTGGAGACCTATAGGTAATTTTCGATGCCTACAGAGTCCTAGCAGTGAAAAAGAGAGGATGCAGATATCTCGGGTATCGTATGCATCAATAGTGGGAAGTTTAATGTTCGCTATGATTTGTACAAAACCAGACATTGCACAAGCAGTGGGAGTGATTAGTTGATACATGACGAATCCTGATAAAGAACATTAGAATATTGTAAAGAGGGTCCTAAGATACATTAAGGGAACCTCAAATGTTACATTATGTTATTGGGGATCAGATTTTATTGTTAATAGAATATTAATTCTGATTATGTAGGTGATCGTGATAATAGCAAATCCACCACATCTATGTGTTTGCACTTGCTTGTGAAGTTGTAAGCTAAATTTTAAAACTGCAGTCAGTTGTGGCTACTTCAACAACAGAAGCAGAATATGTAGCAGCTACACAAGCTAGTAAAGAGGCGATATGATTGAAGATGGTGCTGGAGGAACTCGGGTATAAACAAAAGAAGATTTCTCTATTTTGTGACAGTCAGAGTGCTTTGCATTTAGCAAGAAATTAAGCTTTTCATTCAAAGATAAAACATATTCGAGTTCAGTACCACTTCGTTTGTGAGAAAGTGGAAGAAGCAATAGTGAATATGCAGAAAATTTACACCAAAGATAATCTAGCAGACTTTTTGACAAAAGCAATCAATACTGATAAATTTATTTGGTGTCGATCCTCTTGTGGCCTGTCGGAGATGTGAGCAACATGAAGATGGCAAGATAGAAAAATGATGTGAAGATATGATTGATACTCAATCAAATTTTTAAGTGAAAGATTGTCAGTCATAATTGCTAACAGCAATAATTGTGGACAAACAAAAAGGTGGCGGACCTCATAAAAATAAATGCACCAAAAGTAAAAAGCGGGCACCGAAATGTTAGCATAGTAAGAAAATATTATAAAATTAGGGATAGTGTTTTCCTAGCCACTATAAATAAGCCCAAAACTCTTCAGGAAAAATCAATCCCAGAAACAACTCCACATATAGAAGAATGAGAGAGAGAAATAAAGAGAGTTTTTTCTTGTAAAGAGATATTGTAACTCCAAACTTTTTCCTCATAGTGGATTCTTCTATCCATGTCCGTGGTTTTTATCTCAAATTCATTTAGGGGGTTTTTTCACATAAATCTGTGTGTTTTTTGTTATTACTTCAATTCTACTATTCGCTGAGACTCTGCTCTATTGGGCCCGAGTTTATCCCAACATTGATCACATAACACCTGAACTTAACTTTTTTCGTTTTCCTTGTAGTGATTCTTAGATATATTATTCATAGATTAGTTCCAAGCTACTTTAAATGACCCAATGCTGAAAGCGCTTCCTATGTACAAAGGGAAGGGGGTAAAGATAAATGGAAGTATTATATAAAGTAATCAGTTGAAGGAAAATTGAATTTTAGGATAGTTTTCAAACAGATTTTGAATTATTCTCAACAAACAAGGCCTCAAATGCTATAAAAACAACAAAACTTAAGAGAACAAGAAAGAATTTTGCATTTTTATGATCCAAGTCAAGATGCCTAGCTTCTGTCACCAATATTGTGCGCTTTGGTTATTTTGCTAACTGGCTATTTTGTGCTAATTACTCCTTGATAGCTCCAAAGTTTCAAATATAGTATTGATGGATATTGTCCCAAATCTTCTGGTAGGGCTCATTTCTATAACAGGTTAAATTTTCCAAAGTGATCAAATCTACTCATCATCTCTTGGAATTTTATCTTTTCCCGCGCGCACCACAATCTTATGCTATAGGTTGTGAATAGTTAGTCACTTCCGTGCAGTTTGAGTTTTATTTTTATATCAGTTTTAGTGACCAATGGATTTTATTTGATTCCATACCTACAATGTTCATTTACATACCTTTATCACCTCTAAAGGCCTTAGATTCCTTTCTTCTTCAGGTATTTATGCAGTTGTTAAAGAGAAGGGATAAAAGTGACTAGTCTTTCTCAAACAAAGGCTGAGCAGTTTCTGATCTACATTGGCATTAATGTAGCTTCTAGGACCATATCAACAGAGTCATGGTGAGATTCTAAAAACGCAAAGGGACTTTAATTTAGAAGGAATTTTAGTAATTTTATTATATTATTTTTTCACCGAAAGGCTATGCAGCGGCTGCGTATATTGATTTCCTTTCTCCATATAGTATTCAGAGGTCATCCCCACCAACCTCAACCAACTCATGTAAAAAGTTCAGTTAACCACGCTATAATATAATAAGAATCCAAAGCAAAAGAAAACTATATTTTCAGAACAAGGGGAATGAATGGTGAGCATGCATGTAAATAAATAGACGCAAATTACTTGTCGTACATGGCGGAAAGTTTGTTACAGAGATGCGAAGCGGCTAAAGAATGAGAATCTATGGAGCACATGTATTGTATTTATATTAAAAATATGTTCATTTTAGAATAAAGGTAAATGTGATATGGACATTTCTCAGTGGTCATTGACTAGTAGAACCGTTAGAAAGTAAGTGTGGGTTCTTAAGTTACTATGCGTGGGTTCTTAAGTTACTCCATGATTTTGGTTTACTCTTTCTTCAATTGGTATCCGTATGTGGGTTAGGTGGAATTCAGTGAATGCTTAATTATTTAATTGTTACTTTTTTTTGTTTGATAGGCTGCTGCATATCGATCCAGATCTAATTAATCTTGCCATAAATCAGGCCCAATGTCGTATCAGTGAATGAGAAGCAAAGACAGCAAAGAACAATTTAGGTGAGACCTAACTGAATGTGCATCAAACTTTGTATGATTATGATACCTTGAATTTTAAATATGTGATATTTCATGGTTTTTTATTCTTACTAATGTTTCATGAACAATGTGGAAAGTTTAGTGACATGAATTGTATCCAAACCATCATCTCATGAGGGTGAGAACTTTCATGTAAATATTTCCTTTCTTTGACCATTATTATGTGATTTTATGGCAGAAGAATAGTTCATATCAACCAAACTAGCTAGAATGGGTTTATTTAGATTTTTGGTCGGTCTAGTTATGTATGTAGATGTCTCAAATTTGAGTTAAGGAGTTTAAATCCATTGATTAATATATGAAAAGATTAGCTTACAAAAAATATTTAATTAGGCAATTTGATCTAAAAAAAGTATTAGAAAACATTCTTCACAAATTTTTTATGTAAAATTTCAGGTATTTCGGGTCTACAATACTCACCTCGTTCTCCTAATTACCCATTTAATGTTCGCGTTGGGTTTTTTTTCTCTGTTTAATTTCGATTTATTAATCCATGAATTTTTTTTTTCAGTTTTACGTTGTAGATTTAGATGACATTTGATAACTGCCTACTTATCTGATTAAATTCCAAATTAGTTTCATAAATCAAGGCAGTTAGCTTGAGATAAGGTACCATCTCTCTTCTAATTAAACTTAACCACGGACTTTAGTTATCTTTTTTTTATTAATTTTCCCCTTAATTTGTTTGCACTCTGGAATTTATTGCTTTAATGATGGATAAACCAAAGAAAAACAATTCATCTGTATGATCTTAATTATAGTAGCAATAAAGTTATCATTTTCTCATCATTATAGCCGCAGATTTAACGTTAACTATTATCATATTCATACTCTAGTTCTTTTTTTTTCTTTCCCCCTGTTAGTTTTTTTTTGGAAGGACTTTGGTGGAGTTGCATGTTTATATCCATGATCTCTTTGCAGGTACATGCACCTTTGAGGTTTCTTTTCAATATTTTCTGGCGATTTCGTAGATCATTTGTTAAAGTGAACAAAGCTTCAAGGATAGAAGAGAATGGATCACAGAAAAGATCGAACAAGCTTGTGAAGAGTATGCATGTTTCCTCTTTGTTATCTTGATTTTTACTTTTTCTATTAGCCTTCTAGAAAAAGTTGCTAAGAGAGTAGAAGTAGCAATAACTTGTGATGTTCATTTCATTTTAGCATTGTTAGCTAAATGTGGTGAAATATTATCCCAAATGGCATATGGTAAAAGAAATATTTAATTCCCCAAAGTTGCATGATGCATCTTTTATGTACCCTTTTTCTTTCCTGTTCTTCGTTCTTTTCGCTTTTTTTTTTCTTTGTTCTTTTAAATAAATAAAAGTGGTCCGGCTTGGCAAGGTGTTTAACTACGACAAGACAAGGCGTAAATAATTCAATATTGAACCTTGATTTAATATTTGTGTTCATATCCAATAATCAGAGGTAAGTTAAGAATGTAAGTATGCACTACATGCCTCAAACCTATTTATAATTTGATAGGATATATACAATCTCGGAATATTTTCTTCTTCTGTTAAAAATAACTTGTTTCTCTTCTTTTTTTTTTTTTTTTTTTAAAATCACATTCAGAACTACGAAAGAGTCTTGGGCTCTCCGCCGCACCTAAGGGCGAACCGAGAGAACTAACAGTTTCAATCGAATTGCCTGAACTTTCTAAAGATGAAGTGAACAAGAAAACTGAAAATTTTGATTCAAAGTATTTGATTGGAGAAGGGAAATACAGTATGGTGTATTCTGCAATACTGAAACATGGAGAACTAGTAGCAATAAAGAAGCTCAAGTCGCCGTCAGAGTCTGGGTTCAGCGCCGTATCAAATAATGATTTTCTAGCTCAGGTATTCTAAATTAATTAATCCTAATTATGTATTAATTATTATGTCCTCCTCAAAAATGACCATGGACTCCCCCCCTCCTTTGGCATCAGCTTCTGAGGATATCGAAACTGAAGCATGAGAATATCGTGGAGCTTCTGGGTTACTACGTGGATACTGATGTTCGTTTGCTGTCATACGAGCATGCCACGTATTCACTTCACGCTGTACTGCATGGTATTGTGTTTGACCTGCTTGATTTAATGCCGTAAATTAGAAAGGAAAAAAAAATCCCTTGTGGTTTGTAGAAATGACAGAAAATGCCCCTGGGTTTTAGAAGTGACACTTAACTCCCCTCGCCTTCAGTTTTTTAAGTCACGGAAGGATCAAACTGTCACTTCTAAAACCACACGGGGTATATCTGAGTATAATGCAAATCCTAGTGCCATTTGGCAAGTGACTAAGAGAGAAGGGTGAAGAAAGAAGAGTTGACTTAGGGGGTGTTTGGTTTAATTTCTAGAAATTATAGGAAATGTTTTCCATCTAAAATATGATTTCCTTGTATTTCTTAAAAAAATTATAGGAAAAGTTTTAAGAAATCAAAAAGTACCAATTTTCTTGTTTTTTGTACTTTGCTTGTTTGGTTCAAAACAAGAAAATAGCTCATAACTTTATAGAAAATAACAAGATTTGGTAGATTTTTAATTAAATATGGTATGTGTCAGATTTCTGGTGATTTCCTCTCATTTTGAGAGGAAATTGCTTTTTGTAAAATTTGGTAGGTTTTGATATTTTATAGAAAATATTTCTGTAAATTTTTTGTTGAACCAAACACAATTTACAGAAATCTCTGGAAAATTTTTAATTACAAATTTGCCATTGTCAGATGTTTTGAGAAAAGTTTTCTCAAAAAGTGTGCAACCAAACACCCCCTTAGTTAACCCATCATGAGGGTTTAAAACAATTAATTTTTATTTGGTTTAGACAGTTAAGATGAAGGGTTAACTTTTATGTGTTTCGCAAATAAAGAAGGATTAAGTAAGATTAATCCTTCTATTTTTTTTTAAAATAGGAAATTTTATTGTTAAATGTTTCATCAAAATAATTTCAACTTGAATTTGCATTCAATTTAATTATAAAAATATTGTCATTTTTGCATTATTTTAATAAATAGCTGTTGGGAAGGGAAATGAAAATTAACTAAAATCACATATCATTAGCAAGGAGCTTGTTTCCAATAAAATTGAAGTTTCATCTATAACTTTATACACCTACACCTAAATATATGAGTATACACATAAATTAACAAAAAATTTAAAGTTTCATGAATAACTTTCACTTTTTACACCTAAATAAATATATAAGTATATCTCATCGCACTGTCATCCTATCAAAGAACCACTCCTAGCAAGACCTAAAAGAAGCTAACAGCCAATCAAACTTTGGTACTGATACAAGAGATCAAGCATTGGACGAGACAAGAAGAAAAGCACCCGTGTCGACTCGGACATCAGATTAGGAAATAGATCTTTTTGGTTATTTCCTTTTAGATTAGGAAAGAGTTCTTTTTGGTTATTTCTTTTTAGATTAGGAAAGAGTTCCTTTTTGGTTATTTTCTTTTAGATTCAGACTTTCTTTTTTATTAGAGTTAGGATAGGTTTAGTTGGCTATAAATAATAGTTCCTTTTGTAAATCAAGTAATTAAATTTTATATTATTCAATCAAGAGAATTTTCTCCTTGTTTACATTCTCAACTTTGAGAAACTTAGAGCTTGTGGATTCATGCTCGTGAATTACCTGTTATTGTCAGGGCTCGTCGGCATCGGAATGATATCTGATCGGCCTTCCCGTTTCTACGTCTGCATCAAGTGGTATCAGAGCTTCGGCTTCAACATCCTCGATAATGGTAGGTGACGGTGAGAAGGAACTTTCTCTACAAGATCTTTCTACGAGGATAGATTCTATGGATGAAAGATTTAGCACATTAGAGGCGTCTCTTCAGAACCTTCAACAAGCTATTGAAGGACTTACCCTTTACCTCAACAATGGGAATAATTTCGCCGACGATCTTCACCTAAGCGAACCCAGAGTTAGGCTAACCCGACATTCACCCTCGTATAATCCCCAACCCCCTCGAGTTCATCCCCCTCCTTATCAACCATGTCCAAACCAAACCTCTCCATATCAGCCCCCTCCAAATCAGCCTCCTCTATATCAAACACTTCTGTATCAACCCCCTCCACATCATAGACGACATTCCAACCAACCCCCTCCACATGATGAATCTAGTGACGAAGAGCAGACTATGGTGCCCAATTTGAGGGACCATGGTACGAAAATGTCTTGAGCGAAGAAGGAGGATGACCTTATGGCAGAGGTCAAGGCAGAGGCTTCAACCCTCGTCGTAACTATCATCGACAGGGCAGACATCACCACAATCAAGAGTACTGGATGAAGGTGGAACTCCCCTCCTTTGAAGGAAATCTGGACATAGAGGCTTTCTTGGATTGGCTATATAAAAATGGAGAACTTCTTTGAGATGGCTAATGTACCCAAAGCAAATCAAGTGAAGTTTGTGGCATATTGTCTCAAAGGAGGAGCCGTAACATGGTGGGATCAGACTCAAAACAGTAGGCGACGGTAAGGTAAGCAACCAGTTCGGGTTTGACGACGCATGAAGCAATTACTCCAGGCTAGATTCCTACAACCCGACTACCAATAGATCCTTTACAACCAGTTCGAGTAATACCGTCAAGGCATCAGATCAGTAAGCGCTTATACCGAAGAGTTCTTCCGTCTTACTTCTCATTGCGATTTGTCGATGAGCGAGGAGCAACTCGCGGTCAAATATATCGGAGGTTTGAAGTATTCAATTCAAGAGAAGGTAGCCATCCACAACATGTACTCTGTGGACGAAGCCCATAACATGGCTCTCAAGACGAAAAGATTGGCCTCCAAGGCATTACCTTTTAGACAAGCCGAACGAGGACGTTCGCTCGAGAAGGCGAGAGGTGAGTCGACCGGGCAAAGGACGACTGATCGGCCTGTTCCTCCACGGTCGGTCTAGCGGTCGATAACTCAACCACAGCCCCCGATGACTCAAACAAATCTGTATGCCAAGCCGACTGTAGGGAAGTATTTTCAATGTCTCCACCCAGGGCATAAGTCCAACGAGTACCCGCAACGACGAAAGGTCAATCTAGCGGATTATGAAGAAGCCGAGGAGGGACACACGGCATCCGAAGAAGAGTAAGAGGAAAAGATTGCAGAGATTGAAGGCAACAATGTGTCGTGTGTTGTTCAACGACTTCTGTGCGCTCAGAAGACACCAGATTCATCACAACGACACTAAATTTTCTTTTCTAGATGTTCAGTCAACAATAAGGTGTGCACCCTCATCATTGACAATGAAAGATGTAAGAATATAATGTCAAAGGCTTTGGTGGATCACTTAAAACTATCGACTGAAACAAAGCATGTGCCTTATACCATAGGATGGATCAAGAAGGGCCCCTCCGTGAAGGTGACCGAAGTATGCCGCGTGCCACTATCATTAGGTAATACTTATAGTGATTCGGTTGCTTGTGATGTTGTGGATATGAACGTGTGCCATGTATTGTTAGGACACCCGTGGCAGTATGATGTTAACGCCAAGCATGACGGTAAGAAGAACAAATACTCTTTTGTGTGGATGAATAAAAAGATCATCATACCACCTATTCTATCCTCTCCAAAGCACCCCAAAGATCAAAAGTCCAAACGAATAACTCTTTGCAACAAGGATGAATTTCTGACCGAGTCAAAGGAGTTAAAGCAGAGGTTTGCCTTAGTAGTGAAGGAAGAAGTGAAGACACTCATTGAGATCCCAGAGAAGATGAAGTCACTACTTAAGGACTTTGATGTTTTAATTCCTGAAGAGTTATCATAGGGACTTCCTCCCATGAGGGATATTCAACACCACATTGATTTTATTTTGGGTTCAGTGCTTCCTAATCTTCCTCACTATCGTATGAACCCACATGAGAAAAAGATCCTACAGGATACCATGAGGACATTATTAAGAAAGGCCACATCCGAGAGAGTATGAGTCCATGCGCAATTCTAATACTGTTGCCACCAAAGAAGGATGATAATTGGTGGATGTGTGTGGATAGTAGGACTATTAACAAGATTACAATTCGCTACAGGTTCCCAATCCCTCGGCTAGACAACATGTTAGATCAATTAGGAGGCGCTAGTGTCTTTTCGAAAGTCGACTTGAGGAGTGGATATCATCAGATCCGAATCCGACCCGACGATGAGTGGAAGACTGCATTCAAGAGTAGTGAGGGCATCTACGAATGTCAGGATGAGTATGAACATATGTTGCATCTCCGAGAGGTCTCTAAGTGCTAAAGGAGAATGAGCTTTACATCAACCTTAAGAAGTGTGTGTTCTTGACGACTCAACTTATGTTCTTAGGATTCATGGTAAGCTCGCAGGGGATCCAAGTCGACGAGGACAAAGTTAAGGCAATCAAGGATTGGCTGACTCCAACAAGTGTTACGAAAGTAAGAAGCTTTCATGGGCTAGCATCTTTTTATCGGCGTTTTATTCACAATTTCAGTTCTATAGTTGCTCCGATGATGGATTGCTTGAACAAGAAGAGGCGACTCAAGGTGTTCAATGAAGGAGACATGATGATGGTTTACTTGCGAAAGGAACAGATGTCGGCTGGAGCATACAGCAAGCTTAAGCCGAAAAGATACGGACCGTTCAAGATTTTCAAGAAGATCAATGATAATGCATATGTAGTGGATCTTTTAAAAGGAATGGCTATGTCGGCAACATTTAACGTGACGGATATTTCTGATTATCATCCTTCAATCAAGTTGTATTCGAGTGATGCGAACTTTGAGACGAGTTTTTCTAAAGAAGGAGGGACTGATACAGGAGATCAAGTATTGAACGAGACAAGAAGAAAAGCACCCATGTCGACTCGAATATCAGATTAGGAAAGAGTTCCTTTTTTGTTATTTCCTTTTAGATTAGGAAAGAGTTCTTTTTTGTTATTTCCTTTTAGATTAGGAAAGAGTTTCTTTTTGGTTATTTCCTTTTAGATTCAGACTTTCTTTTTTATTAGAGTTAGGATAGGTTTAGTTGGCTATAAATAATAGTTCCTTTTGTAAATCAAGTAATTAACTTTTTAATTATTCAATCAGGAGAATTTTTCTCCTTGTTTACGTTCTCAACTTTGAGAAACTTAGAGCTATGATTCAAGCTCGTGAATTACCTGCTGTTGTCAGGGCTCGTCGGCATCAGAACGATATCCGATCGGCCTCCTCGTTTCTACGTCTGCGTCAGGTACACAATATCATCTTTTAATAAGTTGAGGTCGTTAACCAAGCATAACGAACAAGCTAATAGATATTGTTTTTAATTTTTCTATTTTTACTACTTTTACCCCCGAGTTAGTTTAGTCCGCCTCCTCAAGTGGTCTTTGTTAATCTGTATAGTTATGGGTTAAGTGTTAGTTAGATGTCAATTAAACCTCACCCACTGTTTTAAAAAGCCTTCGCCTAGTCCGCCTAGGTGTACGTCTAGACCTAGATGGTACCTAGGCCGTCTAATTAGCGCCTAGCGTCTAGGCGGTACCTAGACTGCCACCTAGATTCTAGAAGTGTTTAGGGGAGCATTGTTTGTTTATGTGGGCTGCACTCTTTAGGCCTTGATCATGATTTTCTGTGTTGCAGCTTCCACGTCCTCCAACCTTCTCCAAACTCCTTTAACCTCCAAATATGAACATCTCCACTACCTCCTCTGGCCTTCAGCAAAATTTCCTCGACCACCACTTAAATGAAAAAAAAAATCTGCCTAGATACCAGTCCGACATCTAAGCTTTCTATAACATTGACATTTACCATCAATTATTATAATTAAAAAGTAAAAAAAACCTCCTAGGCTCTAGGCAACGGGTCCAACACTTAGGCCTCCTAGTGCTTTCTATAACCTTGTTAGTTATTATTTTGGTTATTTAGTATTTAACTATGTATGGTTTATTGTGGATCTAATATTGCTCTCTCTTTTTTTGACAAATTTATATGAATTTAATTCATATTTTTATCAATTATTATAAATAAATAACTATTTGGGTACTTTTGTTGTTTGTAAAGTTAATGAGGGGTTAAACTCAATTAACCCCCCTTTAGCCCGTTGCCAAACGCAAGGATTTTCTATTAAGTTACCCTTTCTTCTTAGGGTAAATTTCATGTAACGGCCCTGAACTTTGGCCTATTTTGATATAGCTCCCTAAACTTTATAAATATCACTTATATCACTTAACCCCCTAATCTTTGAGGCTTGTCACAAAACCCCCAATTGCAACATACCCCTATCTTTCAATATTATTTTCAGAAAACTCAAACTTTCAATATTATTTTCAGAAAACCACCATGAACTTTTGATTAAGTTTCAAGAAACCCCATTACAGCATTAGGGGGGCATGTTGCGAAAATTGGAAACTTTTGGGGCGTTATGTGGCAGCCCCAAAGGTCAGGGGGGTCGAGTGACATTAATAAAGTTTTAGGGGTCGTCTCAAAATGGGCCAAACTTTATGGATGTTATGTGAAATTTACCCTTCCTTTTGTATTCAAATATCTGTACAGATATATATGCATCATTGATTTCGGGCATTAAATACATTTCGTTGTATCTACAGGTGGAAGTGGATACCAAATCTCAGCTTGTGATCCTGTTCTGAGTTGGGCTCAGCGTGTAAAAATTGCCTATGATGTAGCAAAGGGATTAGCATTCCTTCATCAGGAGAACATTGCGCATCAGGACGTCAAGTCTAGCAATGTTCTTTTATTTGAGGGCTTTAATGCAAAAGTTGATTTTAACATTGGTAACCCTGATCTGGCTACTCATCTTAACTCTATGCGGGTCCTGGGGACCTTTGGTTATAATGCACCAGAGTAAGAACCAGAAACTCATGTCTTTCATTCATTTAGCACATATTTATAGTTGTGACATTATTTTTTGATAAGTCTGCAATAATCTTGACTGATCTCTTTGCTTGATTATCTTAGCCAAAATTAAAAAGAACTGGGGGAAAACCATTAAATTCAAATTCAGACAGACCATTTATCGCATATTGACAGGTTTCCAAAATAAAAGTCTACCAAATTTGGACCTCTAGTTGTAGATGTGAGTTTTTTCACCATGGAGACAATAGGAACTAAAAAAATCTGCTCTACTCATTATTAGAGTTGGCCCTTATCAAAACATTGTTAACAGACCACATTAATCTGTACACATTCACTTTTGGTGAAAAACTTTCATTAAGGAAACTGTCAAGCTCACTTGGCTGACAAAAATACTGCTTCAAGAAAATTAACTGTAGCCATTTTTTACGTAAGTACTGCCTATATTATCCTTATCGCATCAGGTCTCCAAAATATATAGCTCATAAAAGAAAAAAGCTGTTCGAGGCATGGGATGGAAAATTTTCCAGTTATACCCTAAATTAAATCCTTTTTCCTACGAATCCAACAATGCATTAAGTTCCATAGATTAAGTTTTATACTGTCTACATTCCTTTTCTGACATTTCTTCATGTGCTTTCTGATTGAAGTTTTAACTTTTAATTGTCTTGTATATTTGAGTAAAATGCAGGTATACCGTCACCGGTTCTTTAAATGAGAAAAGTGATGTATATAGCTTCGGTGTTGTTCTCTTGGAGCTTTTAACAGGTCGAAGACCACTGGACCGGACAAAACCTAAAGGCCAACACAGTTTAGTTAATTGGGTAAGCTAGAAATGCCTATTTCCCTATTGTTAACTTCATGTTGTGCATGGATATAGTGGTTGCTCTATGTCAAAGAGCACGTGAAGAATGAGAATCTATAACCTAACTGAACACCCTCTCATATTCGATAAAGTGAAATTATGCTGCTAAAATTTTCTCAGTTTTGTGTCCCAATCCTTTGTGTGTTTTTTTATGTATTAGTTCAATTTTGTAAAAAGGAAATTGGCAATGAAATCTCCATTGCACAACTTTAGATATTTCCCAGTCCTGTAGTTCTATCATGGTTGGTTATCTAAATGCAGGTTGCAATATTGCAAAGACCAAATTTCACAAGTAAAGATAGCTCATTTTTGGAGATTGACGATTAATATTTCAAAATCAATTTCTTTTGAACAAAATATTTCAAAAGCAATGACTGTTGAATCTGATCTTAGGGCCTTTTTCCATTACAGAAGTAAGGCCTTTCATTCCATTTTTTACTGAATTCTTTTTATCGTGTCGAAATGTGATCCTTTCTTGTTTTCTGTTAGGCAACTCCAAGATTGGTCGAGGATCAGGTACACCAGTGTGTAGACCCAAAGTTGATGGTGCAATATCCAATGAGTGAAGTGATTCAGGTATAATCTATAAACATGAGATACCAATCAGGGTTAATTGCAGATAGACCCCCCGTAGCATATTTGTTTGAATACCCCTCCTGTTTTGTTTTTTTTTTGTTTTTTGTTTTTTTTTTTGGGATGGGAGATAGACAACCCAAGTGAATTTTCTTTTGATTCTTTTTCTCTCAGAGAAAGAGAAATTTGATTTTTGACAATAGAACCTCTGAGGGTAAAAGAGCAAGCAAAATTCACTCAGGGGTCTATCTGCAACTTAAGCAAACAGAATTCACTCAGGGGGTCTATCTGCAACAATAAAACTAGATGGGTAGTAAGTTCAAAACAAAGATACTACATGGGGTCTACCTGCATTTAAACCTCCTAATTAAAGTACAACCTTCTCTTACTCTGGAATTAATCAATTCTTTAAAAAAAATCCATTTGATAAACTTAGCTCAATACTATAGATACCAAGCTGTGGTATTATCCATGCAACATTGATTTTCCCCGCAGTTTGCATCTCTTGCTGCGCTCTGTTTGCAATATGAACCTGAGTTCAGGCCAAAAATGAGTACTTTGATATGGAAGCTTGAACAGCTAGCAGGCTTGAGGCCTCAACCTTCAGAAGCCTCAGAAAATGAGTCAGGAGTGAAATAGTCTCTTTTTTTTCTTTTTTTTTTGCTATTTAGTGAACAAAAACTTACAGCCAAATTTTGCCAGCGGATCGATCATGAGTTATTTTCATCCAGCCGACTGTTTAATGTTGATCCAGTGAGAGACTTGTTTTTTATGTGGATTAACCTGATGAGAGATGTAATAATCTTATCATGTATGTCAATTTTTTGGGGTTCTTTTCTTGGGATTTTTTCCCCCATATCCTGCACTTGTTTCAATGCTCATGTTAGTTCTTTAGTGTGAATGTAGGTTCTGTTTCATGTCTCGACCATTTTGTGAAGTGCGATTTTTTTTAAGGTCTCATCATTTTTATTATGAAATATACATATGATATTTGTTAAATTGTGATGAAATATAATTGTTAGTTCTTACTTTGAGGAGAGGAGGAACTTCAAGTTCATAATTATGCAGAACTCATAGGGATGCATGGTTAATCTTTTGGAGCAACTCTTTGAACTGAACGTCCAGATAACATATGTCCTTGTTTTGTTCTCTTTGTCCAAATAAAACAATGACTGCATGCTTAGGCCCTGGAGTAACATACTTCAACCTTCTTTTGTTCAGTATATTTGTTACTGTGGAAACAAGAAAAAAATGCAGTTTGTACCGGAATATTTGTCCAATTTAGATTACCACTGTTCCAAATTTCTTCCATTTAGTGTTGGAAAAATTATGCAACAAATTTTTTTTCTCGATAAAATGGGCAAAGTCTGAACGCATGCCGCAGGGCAGCCTTCAGCTTAACATCTGAACCTAATGATGAAGTGGCCATGTTGAATGCGGGAAAAATCAAACTTAGAATATCAGAGTTAGGAATTTAGGGTGAGCTAATGAAGAAAAGGGTATATTTGTGAGAAGTTTCGTATAATAATGAGTTTTGGAAGGCAGTTACAAATGACTTTACAGGTTTGGTGGAACAGAAAATCTCCAAAACCCAAATTGTAGACTTTCAGTTCGCGAATTGATATTAACCGTACTCGAACATTATCTTTAATCCTCATTTCCGCTCCATACTTAAGTCAATTTGTAGATTATTAATTTTATGAAAGTTTTGCTCTATAAATCTGATTAAGGGAAATTAATTTTTTTTACACAAGAACATACTGCTAAACAAAAAAGAAATTTCATATTTCTATCTGACTCAATTAAAAGAATATATGATCTACATTCAAATTGTACACATCAAAGAAGATGAAGCACCGAAAGTAAATTAAATATATGGAGATACAGAAATTGCCACAGGCAAAAAATTGATGCAAAAGAGAGAAAAAAATTGCACATAAATATAGATCATCACCGGCTGGAACTCAGTCTGACTTTGCCTGGATAACTAATTTTGATTCAATCTCTTTCCACTTCTTCATGCTCGGCGTCTATAAGAGGAGTATGGTGGCAGGCTGAAGCAAAGAGTATAAACATGTACGTGCTCTGTGGCAAGTTATGTTACTGATTGTATAACTGGTTAAGGCTGTACCAGGTCTAGTCAATATAATCTCCAAAAACTTCCTGCAGAGAGCACAATGTTTCAAGATTCTAGCAAAAAACATGGAAAGGGAAGCAACGTAGTTAGGTAAAAGCTCATCGTATTAGATAACTCTAATAAGCATATATAGTTGGAGCTAACAAGCTAGGGATATCAACAGAAAATGCTCCCTATTTGTTAAAAAGATTTGTAATAGCCAACAAAAATATAAATAAATAAATGAATGAATAAAATAGTTAAAAATTTTGTGGTGGGGAGTTTCTCCACCGCTTAACATAGTGATTATCTTTTCACCGCCTTCCAACGGTATATAAGGGGAGGAGAAGGGGAGAAATTCAGGTTAAAAAACGAGAAAAAAAAATAAAGAAGAAGAAGAAGAAGAGGAAGGAAACAGTGAACGGGAAAGGAAAAGAGAGGAATTTTCATCTAAGTTTCAAGTTAACCAAAAGGTATAAAATCCTTCCTTTGTTGATTTCTTGATTTAGAAGAGTAAATTGTTATAGAAATCTTAGTAAATCAAATCAAAATAAAATGAATGAGGAAATTGACTTGTTATGAATGTGAAATAAAGGAATCTTGGGTTTACAAAAGGAATTTTCTTATGTATTTAGGATACATGAAGCAAATTAGAAAAAAAAGAAAAAAAATAAGCTAACCCTAGTTTCGTCGGAGGTCTGACCGTCGGCCACTTATGTTCGCCGGAAATCCCTTGTCGCCATCTTGATGCTTTGGTGAGATAGTTAGAAGAAGAGAGAGAGAGAGAGAGGAGAAGAAAACCGAATGAAAAAAAAAGAGAACAGAGAAAGAGGAACGGAAAAAAAAAAAGAAGAAGAAAAGAAAAGAGAAGAAGAAGAGACGAAGAAGGGGAGGAGA
>BQKN01065642.1:88851-118389 GCA_022839385.1 Asparagus kiusianus | reverse complement strand
TATATATATATATATATATATACTCCCTTTTAAAAGCACGACATCATGAAAATCTTTCAATGTTTATTATTATTCTTTGCTATTTTAAATATTTTATTTAAATATTAATGTATTCTAATTCTAATTATATCTTATCTAATCTCACAGGAACTATCTATAGTTTAAGAATTAAAACAAAGATTAACAAACTACGTGAAATATTCTTTTCAATTTTTTATTTAAATTTTAATCTATCTAAATACTAATTATATCATACATTAACCCCACATGAACTACCTATGGCTCAGCAATTTTTAAAAAATAAGATTAAGATTTAATTAAAAAACTACACAAAATAGCTTTAAAAGTTCAAAATTACCCAAAACACCCTGACTTTTCAAAACTTAAAATAACAAACATGAAATCTAAAAATTAAAAATATCCCACGAGAAATTTAAAATTTATAATTAACACCCTTAATATTTCTAAAATTGTAGAAACAACCTCAAAACTACAAATTAGAAAAAAGCACCCTAAATTCAGAGATTTCAAAACTTACAAATAACATAGATAAATTTTAGAGATTACCA
This sequence comes from Asparagus kiusianus, assembly GCA_022839385.1. NCBI lineage: Eukaryota > Viridiplantae > Streptophyta > Magnoliopsida > Asparagales > Asparagaceae > Asparagus > Asparagus kiusianus. The sequence goes on along the minus strand of BQKN01065642.1, from coordinate 117,820 downwards.
TTAGGCACTTAAAATTTTAAAATTTGTAAAAAAATAATTTCAAAGTTAATAAATTACTAAAACTACCTCAAAAGTTAAAAATCACAAGAATTTTGACATTTTAAAACTTATAACCGGTAGACATCAAATCTAAAAATTATCAGCAGATCGCTAAAAATTTGAATTTATCAAAAAACAACTCAAAGTTTTAGTAGTTGTAAAAAACACGCTCAAAAGTTTAGAGCTGAAAGAAATATCTTAACATTTAAAAACTTACCACAAACTCATAAAATATAAAAATTACAAGCACCCAACATAAAATTTGTTTTTTTAAATACTATTAAAGTTTAAAAAATTACAAAACACACCCTTAAAAGTTTAAAATCACAAAAAGGATGAAATTTGGCAAAGAAAAGAGTAAATGTTTGATATTCTTTCATTAAGATATATAAATTTAAGTTTCAATTTAAAGTTTATCTTCCCTTTTAGCATCTAAAAGTAGTTTAAGTTGACGCTAGTAAAAATAACAATTACGATAGAATAAAACTATCCAGTTAATGAATAAAAATTTAAAAAATATATGACAAATTAAAATTAACGTTATTGTATAAATTAAAGGAACTACATATAAATTTAGTAATAACATTAATTGATAGAAAACTAAATTATATAAAACTAATAAAAAAAGACTATAATCTAGTAAGTTAGCATTATTTGATTATAATGTATAAACATTCATATCTGATGTTAATAATATTTATAGAGTAAAAAAATACAAAAAATTTTGTATGGAGAAACTATCAGACAGTTCAGAGATATTTTTAAAAAAAATCAAGATATTTTTATTTCAAATAGAGAAGTGAAGTAAATAAACCCAAAATTCAAAAACATTCATGAATTGCTTGAACTGACATTGACAAAAGGTATATCTAGCAAAGAGCATTGATGAGTTCCCCTTAAAGAACATATTGAACAATTTCGTCCTAATTAACAAAGCATTCTCTGTGAAAAATACAAGAAAATTTAGTAAGTATTTAATTCTTGAAATACTAAAGGAATCATAAACTTAATATAAAATTACATATAAATAATCATACAATAGTGTGACGCCCCTGGTTTCACACAAGATTACAGTCCAAGGTGAACCTAAGGATGTCAAACCAGCTGTAAAACCCTAAAATTTTGAATATTATGTGAAAAATAATAATAAATATGTTATATGATAAAAATATAACATTTTTGATGTTTGAGTATGATAGGAATTGATTTGAGATCAATTCAATGTATATTTGTGAATATATGAGTGCAAATACACAAAACATGCACGAAGAGAAATTTAGAAAAATGACTAGTTAAGAGTTTATATATTTTATACACTGATTCAGTTTGAATCTGGAAAAAAAATCAAAAGCCTAAAGTTATAGTTCTCTTCAACAGCCTTCCAACAAATCTTAAATCACCTCATTCCGAGGTCGGATGAGAAAGTTACAGCCAAAATACCGAATGTTATTTTCCTAGTCAGATTAGGTTTCCTAGTTCGGGTCAAATGGGTTTATTTCGGGTTTCCATATATATACATGTGTTTTTACGAAAATTATCATATTTTCATTAGAGTTTCAAACATTAGTAGCCCCCCTTCCTCTTTCTCAAACCCTAGCTCAAAAGTTGAGATTTTGGGAGTGTCTTGTTAGGCGAGAAGCGAGGAAAAGGTGAGATCTACGGCGTTTGGCAACGAGGAGTCGTTTCACATCAGTTTCAGAGGCTTGCACACGTGATAAGGCAAGATCATCTACATCCAAACCCATCCACATAGTGTTTAATGATTATAAAATTGTTTAATCAATATTTTCATGCTTAAGGCTTAACCTAATATGAAAAAGATAAGATTTTTGATGATAAATCTTAACCCAATGCTAGATCATTAGCTTTTCCTAATTGTTTATGATAGTAATATGATCATGAACATTAGGGGTGATTAAATTTTTCATTTTTCTTAAAAAACTTAATAATTATGTTTAACTCGTGTGTTAACCCTAATTTGTTGTCTAGTTGAATTATAAAGATGTTTAGTTTTTATTTTCATGATAGACTTTAGAAAACTGTTGCACGTGTATAACATTTAACTGAAAATTTAAGATATCATATAAATTCCAAACAAAACAAAACCAGTGTCAAATGAAAGCTATATGAACCTATTTTCCAAAACAAAAAATCTTTCTAAGAAAGAGTTTTTATAGAGAAAGATATACTCAATTGACTAATGACATATTATGCAGAAAGCTATTGCACGTGTGTAACCTTTAACTAGAAATTTGAGATATCATATAAACTCCAAACTAAACCAAACTAGTTCCAAATGATAGCTATATGGATATAGTTTTCAAAACGGAAAACTATTCTTAAAAAGAGTTTGTCTAGAGAAAGATATACTCAATTTACTAATAATATATTCTGTAGAAAATTGCATATATGCTGATTTGAAATAATTGATATATTACGTGAAAGTTTTTTTTTTGAGTTTTTATGTTAATTAATCATATTTAAACCCTAGGTTTGTGATACCTAAGTAAGATAAATATGTTTAAATAAATTTTACCTCTGTTAATGAGTAGTTTTTATCATGTGTTGATAATCATTTTGTTTACATATGAGATAATTGAAGGAATTATTTAATTAGAATGTTAAACCCTAATTTGGAAGATATAATAATTTAATTTGATGATTCAGATAATTACTATTGCATATGCTAAGTATAAAATCTCGTTTTAACGTCATGATATGTACAATTAACATAAGCACTGTTTGTGCATGAAAGAATGTGTGTCTTGATAGAGTAGTCGACTACTAAGCTTAGTAGTCGGCTACTCGTGCCCAGTTGAGTAAAACAAAAACTGTGTGTTTGCAGAATAGTCGACTAATATTCTTAATATTCGACTACTAATACTGATATATGTTATTACAGAGGATGGATGGACTCAGTGTAGCCGACTACTAAGCCTAGTAGTCGACTACTAAGCCTAGTAGTCGACTACGAAGGTTGTTGCAATTTTTATTTTTGCACCTGTTTGAGATATATTTACGGGTTTCGAGCCGCACGTCTTTATACGTAAATTCACGAATAGTATAGTAGCATACACATGAGTATGCTGAAAGGAATTATTATGGGTTTTGACCCGATTACTTTGAGAAAGAGTTTTAGTACATATTATACACACACCTTCTGGATATCATTGATGAGCTTAGTTCAGTACTACGGGGGTAATGCGTCGATATTTCATTTGTACAGGTCATTGAGTTGAGTTTAGGATGCTTTATCTAGCAGTTTGTCCCGCACTAGGGTGCGATAAGGCTTGTGAGCCGTATTCCTAGGATGCATACTTAGTAGTCCGTCACGTACTCATGTTACGTACAGAGATGCGATAAGACTAATGAGCCGCGTATACTGTTAGGATACCGACCGGGTAGTCCTTCCCGTATGATGATGCGATGAATCAAAATCTTGCATGGAGTTGCATTGAGATAGCTAAATGATAGCCCGAGTTGTTGGCGGATGCCAGTTATGTTTTTGACTCACTTCAAAAATATATGACCCAGAGTACTTTGTATTTGAAAGTACACAAGATTTGTGCCTGTATTCATTCTATATTCCCAGTGACAGTGGAAGATTTTATGAATATGATATGTGATATATTTACTTTTTTTTACTGTTTTTCTTTATTTTCTTAGTTAGGATCAATAATTAGCGATTCATAATTTGAGACATATGGTATATTATGACGCCCCCGGTTTCACGTGAGGCTGCAGTCCAAGGTGAAACCCGGATTGTTAAACCTGCTAAGCACCAAACATCATACTACCACATGTTTTACCATCATAGTCACTATCTCTCTAGTGGAAACAAAAAATAGGTGAAAGTACCGACATGCAAATAAAAGAAATAGAATAAGCTAAGCATACACAGAAGCAATAAGATAATACCCATCAATGAGCCCAACTAAAATAGAATAGAAATATCTCTGAGTCAGAAATAAACATCAAATATAATGAGTCAAATAAAGTATCACTACGGCTCTCAGCCTCTACAAAATGTAATATAAATCTAGAGTTTGAATATAATCAACTAACTATGGAGTTCTGAATAACTACTAAAATAGTAAATAGCTAGATAGAATCTATGAAGAAGTCTCATCAGTTTGCGACTCTCCATGAGCTGGACTCGCTGCCTGAAAGGGAGGGAAACAACGAGCGTCAAAGCGCTATAGCAAGAACATCTCCAACTCTCCCCAGGGGAAGGGGTATGAGTGTATAGAAAATATAGAGAGTATATAAGTATAGAATCATTCATATACATCTAAATGGAGATTAGTATTTAGGAATGCACAACACGAGAGTTAGTACGTCGAGCGAAATAATCCAAACAAGGAAACCCTCATGTATATATCATGTCTCAAATTGTGACTCTCTAAATACTAATTCCAAACTCTATGAATGATAAACAACAAACAAAAAGATAATACTCCAAACCTCAAACTTGTAGAACAAGTATCTCATCCTGGTCTATACTCGGGTAGACGGATTTGACATAAAAGGAACACATCCAAACAAAAGCCAATCACATACCATGTTATGTAAGTCACAGTCTCAGAGAAAGCACCATACTTACAGTTATTCAATATGGAAGAAAAATGTATACTTTATATTACTTACAAATGTGCATCTTCTTATATATATTAGTGATAGTATTGTAATACTCTTACTCAATCGTTCTGCGATAATAGGTTTTATCTCCCTATCTCGAAAGCATAATATGACGATACTTTTGTAATACTCATACTCAATCGCCTTGCGAAAATAGGTTTCACCTCCCTATCCTGGAAACATAATATGACGATGCTTTTGTAATACTTTTACTCAATCGCCCTGCGAAAATAGGTTTCATCTTCCTATCCCGGAAACATAATATTTGTATACTTTTCATATTTAGTATGTTAACACAATATATTTTAACCATATGTGTACATATCTCAGTGTACGTATCCATATCTGGTGTTTACTGATATCTCAGATGTTAAACAACTTATAAACATCGTATCATAACAGTGCAAGGTCGAGAGACTTGCTCGAAAACTCAACAGTCGATTTTAAACGTGTATAGGCCAAAAAAATACACTTGGCGGTCGACCGCAATTACGCGACAGTCGACCGTGATGGGTTCCAGGGCCTACGCAGGCCTCTGTCCTACACGCGGTCAACCGTCGCTAGGGCGCGGTTGATCATGAGCCGAAATTCTAGATTCTCAATATGGTTGTGTGTGTTGTGTTCACAATGTATTTAGGTGATTCAAACATGATTAAAATGATACGAATCTTGCATGGAAACATGAAAACAGCAGATAAAAACTTCTGGGAGCAACACAATGTATATAACATGATAAATTACATGAAATTCATATTCGAAACCCTAAATCATGCACATGAACTTGAAACAAAGCACAAATCATCTTTCATCAGATTAAACAACATTTAAATCATGTTCAAATCTTAAAAATCTTTTGTAAATTCGTTCTCAAACTTTTTCACACAGAAAGACCTAGTCTTTATACATATAATACAAAAAATTGACTTTTATTCATAAACTAGTCAATTTGGCTCTAATAAACATGTTAAAAACCCTTTAAACATTTTAAAAACTAGGAGGGGGATTAGCAGAGATGAACTCGCTTGAAACTTGTAGAAAAACATTTAGGATGCTAAGCCAAAGCAGATCTCCAATCCAAAAGCCAAAAATCACCCGAAAATCCACTTGAAAGCCTCCAATATTCTCCAAGAATCAAATAGGGTTTGTGGGGGTTTGGTGGCTGTTAGGGTTCTTAGAGAAACTAAGAAATTCGTGACAATTTGATATATAAACTAGAGAAACAAATATGGGCTTTAGAAATCCGAAACCAACTTAAAACAAGAGAAAAACTTTCTGCAGGTCTCACGATCGACCGTGGTAGTTGATCGGCTGCGGTCGACCGTGGTAGTCGACCGGACTGGGAATTTCCAGTTCTCATGATTTTAGAGCTAAGTGTTGAATGACTCATTCTAGTATTAAGTATAAACATGTCTAAACAGCACATGCAATCACATCAATCAATGCATATGAGCACATTTAAAATATCAACATATTACCTGTTCAAACAGGTGTGGGTCGCGACGTACATCCTCCTCGTGCTCCCAAGAAATATCTTCGGCTCCTTGCTGGTTCCACTGGACTTTTACTAAAGGAATGACCTTGTTTCTAAGCTTTTTATTCTCTCTAGCAAGAATGCATACTGGAATCTCTACTGTAGTCAAATCATCATGGATCTCAATCTCTAGCGAATTAATCACTCTCTGTTGCTCTTCATCACGCAAATGCTTCTTAAGCATCAAAATATGAAAGACATCGTGTATGCTCGACATCGATACTGGAAGGTCTACTTTATAAGAAACAACTCCAATGCGCTCGATAACCCTGAAGGGACCAACATATCTCGGGGCAAGTTTCCCCCGTCTACCGAATCGCTGAACGCCCTTCATTGGTAATACTTTCAACATAACTAAGTCTCCGACCTGAAATTCTAAGGGTCGTCTCCGACGATCTGCATAACTCTTTTGTTGACTCTATGCAACAAGAATGCGCTCCCAAATCAATGCTACTTTTTCCGTGGTCTGCCTAACTAGCTCTGGGCCAAGTAATAGACTATCATCTGGCTGTCTCCAACATATAGATGATCTTCAATGCCTCCTGTACAAGGCTTCATACGGCGCCATCCTGATGGTAACTTGATAACTATTATTATATGCAAATTCAATCAATGGGATGTAATCCTCCCAGCTACCCTAAAAATCTTTAACACATGCTCTCAGCATATCCTCCAATACCTGATTTACCCTCTTAGTCTGACCATCTGTTTGGGGTGAAATACATGCTAAAAGGTAACTGGCTGCCAAAAGCATCCTAAAATCTTCTTTAGAAACAGGATGTAAAGACCGAGCCTCGATATAATACAATCGTCTCCGGAACTCCATGCAATCTGGCAATCTCTCGAATAAAAATCCTCGCTTAGGTGTCCACCGTATAAGTCGTCCTCATAGGTAAGAAATGCGTCGACTTTGTCAATCTGTCTACTATCACCTAAATAGAATTATTTTCTTTCTTTGATCTAGGCAATCCTACTATAAAATCCATGGAAATATCTGCCTACTTCCACTCTGGAATGGGTAAAGGTTATAGGGTTTCTACAGGTCTCTGATATTCTGCCTTAACTTGCTGGTAGGTATAACATTTAGCCACATAATCTGTAATTTCTCTGTGCATACCACTCCACCAAAAATACATCCTCAGATCCTTGTATATCTTCGATGTGCCTGGGTGCACTGTATATTAGACAAATTTTCAAAACAGACCCTTTTGGGTTTTTATTTGCAAAAAAACGATCTATTTCAAAAAAAATTACAAAAACTGACCTGTTTTCAGCCCAGCGCTGAAAACAGGTCGGTTTTTGTTAAAATGTTTCTGAAACTTCACGGGAGTTCAACTCCCGTGAAGTTTAATGTATTTTTAAACTTCACGGGAGTTGAACTCCCGTGGAGTTTAGTTTCTTCATAAATCTTCACGGGAGTTCAACTCCCGTGAAGATTTATGCCTGACATCGCCAGACTGCTCTCTGTGAAGTTAAGACTGCAACTTCAAGGGAGTTGAACTCCCGTGAAGTTGCAGGTTATACTAAACATACACAACCTGCTGTGCATGTTTTGTATACGTACCTGTTAACTCATATATATTAACTCATATATACACAAATTTATTTGCAAACAACAATCACAACAATATATACATGATTCAACCATGAATTAAACATGCACGATTATATATATGAACAATAATTGATCTTCAAAAGTTTAGTATATGAAAATTCAGGAAAGTTACAAATTTTAACAAAATAAGTTCAAATACAACCCAATATAGCTCCCCTCCTTCCTCTCCGTCTCTTCCCCCTCCCCCTCGCTCTTCCCCGCCCCCTGGGTTCCTGCTGATGAGCCTCAACTATTTGTGTATCTGGCTGTGTATGAAGCTACGAAGGGCCGGCTCCATCGGCATTTGAAGTGCCGGTTCCATCGGCATGTGAAGTGCCGGCGTCATCATCACGTGGCCGTCGACGTCGAGTGTACGCCTGTCCAAATGAGCGAGACCTGTCCTCACGGCCTGCGAACTCGTCGACGTGAGTCTTATGAAACACCTGCGCTATGGCCTTCTTAATCCTGCTGAGGAGTCCCAACGCCGCCGAATCCTGAATCTCAGGCACGGTGGCATCAATATCAGCCTCAATGCTATCAAAAGCACGGACCTGTGAGGTAAACAATTTATTAAGTACCAACTCAATAAAAATAATGTTACAATTTAACTTAGAAACTTACATAATCTCTCTCGTTCATCCCACTAGGGATGTAACTATCTGTCGGTGGTTGTGGCATGTGTCCAGCTGACGGCTGTGGGTCACGCGTGATCCATTTACGTATGATATCCCAATACCGACGCATATACGCGGTATAGTCAATAGCTGTGGGCCTCGTATCCTGTATAAAATCCTATCTGTGAACCCACCTGTCTATATAGGCCGCACAGACTATGGCCCAGTCAGTACGGTGCGATGTAGGGCACCACCGACGATCGATCTGCTCGACATAATCTGGAATATGCTGAGAGAGCGTAAACTACCGTAACACACGGTCCGGGACATGCATCTCCACGATCTCTTAACAGATCAATAGAACTCTTGCTCTCCACAAGTTGGGACTATCTCGACAGATAGGTGCAAGAGAATGCATATCGAGCTCCGGCGGTGTATAGGGTCTCCACTTGAACTGAAATAAAATTCAGTATCATAGAGAAAAACTATAATATTCATACTTCTCGAGTTTTATATTTACCTATTCGTGTTGGAGGACATCAAGCTCATTTCGGTAAAACTGACGGTGACGCGTCGTTGATCTGTACTGAGCGTATCGCACGTTATACCTATATGCAGAATAGCGAATATATAAGTACAAATTCATTACTAATGAAATATGTGTGTACAATTATACTTGTATGCCAAAGGATACTACCCCTCCAGGTCACGGTGCATAAGTAAAGTGGGTCGTCCAATATGAATGCGCTCCCATGACCAAATCTGTATCAACGTACAGTATCCCTTGAATTCTTTATTCTGCATCAGGGATAACCTACCCAATTCTCGATACAAGTATGCCAACACCGCACTGCCCCATGATAGTGCGCCGCATACATCGAAATCCTCCAGGAGTGGTAGCCATCGTGCATGTACGAGTGTCTTGCTCGCATCAAGAAATAGTACGCTATCATGTGCAATATATACGCACGAGCATGAAACTGGAGCGTCTCAATAGGGGCATCCTCTGGTATATCGCTCTGAAATGTCTGACGAAGCCACGATAGCTTCATCACACCACTCCTCAAGTCAGGAACCTGACCAAGAAGCCTAGCACATACCTCCGGCCAACTATGATCATCGGTGCCCGTAACTGCTGGTCCATCGATCCGGAGTCCAAGTATGACGGCCACGTCCTGTAAGGTGATGGTGCACTCCCATATATGCATGTGAAAGGTGTTGGTCTCTGGCCTCCACCTCTCAATAAGTGTAGTGATGAGCAGCCAATCAAGCCTAATATATCGAATCGTCGAACACTCCCGAAATCCGGCCTGAGCGATCAGCTCTAGTACCCTCTCATCCTCAATGACCCAAGCCGAATGACTCTGGGAATGCTCGACCATCGTGATGTCTGGTACGAGCTGCACATAAAACAAAAAACGTTTAAGTATATACATAATTTAATAAATCGAAGAAATATATATAAAATTTAATCGTATTACCTGTCCCGAACCAATAAAGTCTGAACAATGACTCGCCTGAAGGTACAAAATGTCGGCATTTATCGGTCACGGATCCATAATGAAAAGACCTGTGATTAAAATATGAGCATATATACAAATACAACCTGATCGGGAACATATTACAAATACGAATACGCAAGTCATACTGTATCGCATGGATGAAATGAACACAGCCTGATCGGGAACATATTACAAATACGATTACGCAAGTCATACAGAACATATTACAAATACGAATACGCAGGTCATACAGAACATATTACAAATACGAATACGAGTATCATACGAATGTCATACAGGATCTGACATAGTGTAAAATACTACATAATACAAATCAACGCCTAATACTAACTGGACACCTATTTTTGTTGTGACCCGGCTGATCACATCTACTACACTTATTTCTCCTCCTAGCTCCTTCACGTCCATCATCTATACTATTTCTAATACGCACGGTACGAGGGTGTCCCGCTGATCTTTTATACAAGGGAGGTAATATCCAAGGCCCATCTTGTGTCCAATGTCGACTATCGTACGGTGGACGAAAACACTCTTTGTATGTTTGTTGATAGTTGTATGCAGAATACCAAGCCACGACAAATTCATAATGTGAAATTCGAGCACCACCTTGTAGATCGGAGCAAGCTGCTACAACATGTGAACAAGGAATACATTGTAGTTGCGGTACATTGCAAGTGCATGTACTAGTGTGATCCACCAACATATTAACTTTGTAAGAGCGACTTTCTCTATGGGTTATTCCCTCGATAACCTCCCATTCATTAAAACTGTATTGTACGACCTGAAAGGACCAAGCTTGTACAATCCGAGCCGCTAGCATTTCATCAACCTTTGGTGTTAGCTCAGAGCTCATATTTTCACCAAGTTCTTGACGTCAGAGAAAGAATTTATTAAGCCTGTAAAAAGTTTTAGCAATTAGTGCCTGTATTGGCATGCCGTGTGCTCCTTTGAGCACGCCATTGAAGCTCTCAGACGCGTTCGTAGTCATCATACAGAACCATTTGCCGCCATCCTCACATAAAGCCCACTTATCAACATTGTTTGGACCCAAACTAGTTTCGATCCAATCATGTGCAGCTCATGAAATGAACTTAATCCTCTCTCGTATTTGTTCATAAACATATTTTTCTGTTGCACAACCGGCTTGCCAAAGTAAGTCTTGAACCTGAGCATTTCCTTACTTCTTCTTGAAGTTGTCTCTAATATGTCGCAAGCAATAGCGATGTGCATGTGGTGGTGGGAAATGTCGTTGGAGTGCTCTTGGAATTCCTTTCACCCTATCGGATATGAATGTAATCGCCCGCGTCCCCACACTCGAGATATGATATCTAATGCATGCAAAAAACCAAGCCCAATTCTCTGTGTTTTCAACATCAACCACAACAAATGCTAAAGAAAACAACCCGCCATCCACGTCAACCCCGGTTGCAACAAGCAAAACGCCTTTGTATTTACCATATAAGTGCGTTCCATCAATGCTAAGAAGAGGACGGCAATATCGAAACCCGTCAATACAGGGCCCAAATGCCCAAAATACACCGGTGAACCGCCTTTCTCCGCCATCAACCGGGTCTAAAGATACTTCGTAGACAGTCCCCGGATTTTCTCTTTTGAGTGCTTCAAGATAATGAGGTAATATCTCATACGATTTATCCCAATCCCCGAATATTTTTATCATCGCCTTCCTCCTAGTATTCCAACACTTGTGATATGATACATCCAAGTTGGTGGCTTTATGCACTAAAAGACGGATATCTTTCGGCCTTAGATCAAGATCCTCCCTCAGATGCGGTAAAATCAATCGATATATAAAAGAAGAGGACACATTCTTATTATTCATCTCTAATCAAGGATTGCTACAAGTGTGGAGTCCATTGTATGCCGTGATTTTGAATTGCCCGCCTACTCTTACACCCGAGCGTGAATTAAGCTTCCACGGACACCTCGCATTGCCGTCGTGGTGTCCACTATTATCTTCGACATCATCATCTTTGCGATAGAAACAAACCACATTATAGCTTGTAGTATTATTTTTGGTTGGCCTGAACTTCACATTTTTTGCAATGGAATACGTGCGAATAGCATGGATCAATTTCTCTATACTCTCGTAAAGATCTCCCTTCATGAATGAGAAGTCCTCGGCCTATGTATCAACACCGCTATTAGTGCCAATAGGAACACTTTCCATCACGGAGTTATCAATCCATTCATCTCCTTGAAGTTCATCGGGCGGCGGATCCTCTAAGACGACATACTCATTATTAACATAACATCCGTCGATGTATTGGTTTTCCCCGTCACCACGTTCTATCAAGGTCATGCTATTAATTTGTAATCCCTCCTCTTCATCATCATTCTCGGATTCGACACTTGCATTATCTTCTTGAATTCCCGTGTTAGTATCGAAAGCATTCGAAGTGCCCACGAATGAAGGACCGCTCATGTATTGTGATTGTGTCCAACATTCATCTTGTTGAGGAGATAAGAAGCCTACAGAATCAACTTCATGATCCTCCAACATGCGGGAATACATTCCTTGGGAGTTCAACGATTTGCCCAAATCCCTCTGATGTTTTTCAATGAACAATTCGACCGAACGCTTCTCGTCGTGTAAGACATGAATGAGACCCATATCGTAGTCACTTGATATTTGAATGCTACTTGTTCTATCCCCCGCAACATGATAATTGCAAACCACTCTGAGGTGATACTCATGTGAGTTAATGTAAGTTTGTGTAATTCATTAACCAACTCATCGAAAGTACACGATTTTATTATGAACAACGGTCTCGTCGCGCCTCCTTCATAAACATGCATATTATTTTTGAGGTAATTAATCTTCCCATCATAAGAACAGAGAATTACGATTCGATCTTTCATCGTTAACTCTGAAGAGTGAAAAATTCAAGATCAATATTACACAAAAAGCAAAATAAATATTGATTGTTACTAATTTTTACATTTAGGTAATAACTCTAATTTCCACATTAATTCATAATTTCACCTCTAAATGCACAAAATTATTTAATTTTTCTTCACAAAATTCGTAAATAATCCACAATTAAATTCTAAATGCGAAAATTTGTCCTTCGTAAATAATTCACAATTAAATTCTAAAATCTAATTTATGTCATACATATGTAGTAACACTATTTTTCGCATTAATTGATAATTTCCCCTCTAATTTCTCAAAATTATTGATAATTTCCACACTAATTCCACAAAATTATTAATAATTTCCACACTAATTTTTCACAAATTTTACAAAATTATTGATAATTTCCCCTCTAATTTTCACATTTCTTCACAAAATTCGTAAATAATTGTGAAATTTCCACACTAATTCCACAAAATTATTGATAATTTCCACACTAATTCTTCATAAATTTCACAAAATTATTGATAATTTCCCCTATAATTTTCACATTTATTGATAATTTCCCCTTTAATTTTCATATTTCTTCACAAAATTCATAAATAATTCACAATTAAATTCTAAAATCTAGATTTTTATATGAAATCACAATCAAATAGTGAGAGTATACAAAAATTAGAGAGTATAAATTTTTTTAGGAATAATTTACCTGTTTTTTCCATGAGACTAAGATCTGACGTCGTCGAACGGAAAGGAGGCGGCGGCGACGGTCGGACGCTCCAGTGGCGGCGGTCGGGCGCTGGGCGGCGACGGTCGGGAACGATCTGGGCGGCGGAGGTCGGGAGCTGGGGCGGCGGTGATTAGGAACGAGGGAGTTAGGGTTTGTAGGAATGGGGTCGGGCTGGGGCTGGGTCACGCGGGCCTTATATAGGCTGGCAACTTCACGGGAGTTGAACTCCCGTGAAGTTGCAGTCTCAACTTCCCGAGAGCAGATATCGCCAGAGCTGCTCTCTGGAAGTTGAGACTGTGACTTCACGGGAGTTGAACTCCCGTGAAGTTGCAGTCTCAACTTCACAGAGAGCAGTCTAGCGATGTTGGGCATAAATCTTCACGGGAGTTGAACTCCCGTGAAGATTTATGAAGAAACTAAACTTCACGGGAGTTCCCGTGAAGTTTAAAAATACATTAAACTTCACGGGAGTTGAAATCCCGTGAAGTTTCAGAAAAATTTTAACAAAAACCGACCTGTTTTCAGTTTTCAGCGCTGGGCTGAAAACAGGTCAGTTTTTGTAAATTTTTTCGAAATAGGTCATTTTTTGCAAATAAAAACCCAAAAAGGTCTGTTTTGAAAATTTGTCCACTGTATATTTGATGCGATGTGCCTCGTCAAAAAGTTCTCTCTTCAGCTGTAGATTTTTCGGCATGACAATCATGCCCTTCATCCGAATCCCTTCATCTACTTCAATAGTCCAATCATCCTTGGGTTCTTTGGAGATCTCCCCCTTGCGGGTTTAAATCCACGAATCCTCTAACTGAGCTCCAACTACTCTATCTCCCAATACGGTTGTACTGATAAAGCTTCTACGAAAACACTGCCCCCGCCAATCTCTGGCTTGAAATCATAATAACTGAGGGTATAAAGATCCCGATATAGTGAACAACTCAAAGCTGCTAGCCCGTGACGACGCTTCCTGCTCAATGCGTCTGTTACCACATTTACCTTTTTTGGATGATACTGTATAGTGAACTCATAATCCTTAATAAACTCTATCCATCGTCGTTGTCTCTGGTTGAGTTCTTTCTGTGAGAAGAGATACTTCAAACTCTGGTGATCTGTGAATAATTTAAACCATACTCCGTACAAATAGTGCCTCCATGTCTTCAGTGCAAAGACTACTGCTGCTAGCTCTAAATCATGCGTGGGATAATTCTGCTCATGAGTCCTTAACTGTCTCGAAATATAGGCTACAACTCTCTGGGTTTGCATTAATACACCTCCAAGACCTAATAAAGATGCATCTGTGTAGACAACAGAAGTCTTATCACTGCTGAGAATAATCAATCCTAGAGCTGAAGTCAACTTAGTCTTTAATGTCTCAAAGGTCTCTTGGCATTCTGTGGCCCAAATAACTGTACACCCTTCTTAGTAAGACGTGTAAGTGGAGTTGCGATCTTCGAGAAGTCTTGAATAAATTTCCTGTAATAGCCTACCAGACCTAAGAAGCTACGAATCTCGATAACTGTCTTCGGTGGTTCCCAATCAAGTACAGCCTCTACTTTAGCCGAATCTACTGCAATGCCCTCTTGGCTGATGACATGGCCCAAAAATCTAACATCCGATAACCAGAATTCACACTTACTAAATTTGGCATACAACTGATGATCCCGCAAAGTCTGTAATGCCAGACTCCAATGTTGCTCGTGTTCGGCCTTCGATCTCGAATAGATGAGAATATCATCGATGAAAACTATCATGAACTGGTCCATGTATGGATGGAAAACCTGATTTATCAAATCCATGAATACTACGGGTGCATTGGTCAGTACAAATGGCATGACAAGAAACTCGAATGATCCGTATTGAATCAAGAAGGCGGTCTTGGGAATATCCATCTCCCGTACCCGTAACTGATGATAACCAAAACGAAGATCTATCTTCCAAAAATACTAAGCCCCCTACAACTGGTCGAACAAGTCATTAATCCTCGGTAATTGGTACCTGTTTTGGATAGTGACCTTGTTCAACTCGCGATAATCAATGCATAATCGCATACTCACATCCTTCTTCTTCACAAAGAGGACCGGTGCTCCCCATGGAAAATAACTCTGTCGAATGAATCCTTGAGATAATAACTCATCTAGCTGGGTTTATAGCTCCCTCATCTCAGTAGGCACCATACGGTAAGGAGCTCGGGAAATCGACATGGTACCTGGCTGCAACTCTATACAAAACTCGACCTCTCTCACTAGAGGTAATCTTGGTATGTCCTGAAAGACATCCTGGTGCTCTTAGATTACTCACGTCTCACTCAAATCTGCACCCCGGTCCTATAACATCACCTCCTCGACGTTTGCCAGATATGACTCCACAAACTGGTTGCCTCTGGAGGTCGCTACCACTAACTCAGATCCATCAAAAGCTCGCAAACTGACTGTCTTCGTAAAACAGTCGATACTCACATGGTAGGAAGATAACCAATCCATACCAAGGATACCATCACCTCCTCGACGTATGCCAGATATGACTCCACAAACTGGTTGCCTCTGGAGGTCGCTACCACTAACTCAGATCCATCAAAAGCTCACAAACTGACTATCTTCGTAAAACAGTTATTACTCACATAGTAGGAAGATAACCAATCCATACCAAGGATAACATCAAACTTAGACATACGCAACAAGATCAGGTCTATCACGAACTCGGAATCGTCCAAGCTGATGATACATCTCCTACAAACACTCTCTAAATGAGACGTCTCCTTTAATGGAGTAGATACAGATAAAGGGAAATCTAATGGCTACGCCACAAACTAGAGACTAACCGAAAAATCATAGGAGAGAAAAGAATGCGAAGCGCTAGAGTCAAAAAGAATATGTACTGGGAATGAATTCGTAAGGAAAGTACCTTCCACCACCGTCCCGTTCGCGCCATGATCACGAGGAACAACAGCATACACTCTACCAGTCGGCTGTGCCGTATCACCTGGAACATATAAGACTATTTGTCCCTGCTAGATCTCTTGAATCGCTTGTACCTATTCCTCAATCCTCAAAATTGGTGGAGGTGCCTCAATCCTCAACTGACCCTAACCATGACCCTGAGTGCGGTTCGCTGCTGCTGTGGATTCCTGCCGTGCTGGCCTACTGTGGGTGCGCTACGGCACTCTGCTGCTCTGTGACCTGGCTTGTTGCAATTGAAACAAGCTCCATGAAACCAGCGCTACTGTTGCGCCCTCTGATCCTGCTGATTACCCTTTTTATGTGGACCCTACTGATGTGGAACCTTATTCTGATGCTGGGGTCCTTCTGAGCCTGTAAAAGGTCTCTTAACCTTTCCTATATCCCCAGACTGTCCTAACTTAGCATTTCCATCTTTACCCTTAATAAATATAGATGTGTTTGTCTCTTGAGCTATGACGGTATCTGCCATCTCTCGCACTAAACGGAATCTTCGAGATACTAGATATCGGCGTAAACCTGAACGAAGTCCCATCATGAACATCTGGGTCAGCCTCTCCTCGGTGTGCCATATGCTAGTGAATCGAAGTAGTGACATGAACTTACTCTCAAAATCTATCACTGACATGTCCCCCTACTCCAATCGAGCCAGCTCTAACTCCTTCCCAGCTTTTGTTGTAGCCAAAACATACTGCTCTTCA
Source organism: Asparagus kiusianus (assembly GCA_022839385.1). Classification (NCBI taxonomy): domain Eukaryota; kingdom Viridiplantae; phylum Streptophyta; class Magnoliopsida; order Asparagales; family Asparagaceae; genus Asparagus; species Asparagus kiusianus. Next base: position 100,627 of record BQKN01065642.1, on the reverse strand, counting down.
AAAAAATACACAAAAGTCACCCATGAGGCTGTCATCCTCTGCTATGGGGTAAAACGAAACCGATACCATCCTCCTGCATCACCCTTGAGGCTGAAAACTGCTATCCTCTGTTTCTGCATAGTATCTACATTAAGCATGTCCAAAATGTTGCTCACATCCTCCTTCTACTTGTGCGTTGTAATGGAATCTGTCGAACCATGGAACTCTAGAGCCTTCAACTTCTGGTACCTCTCTACCAGGTGAAAACAAAGCCTCCCGCTCAGCCACTCCATCATCAACCGAAAGTGGCGGTGTGACTACCAGTGTCTCATCTGGTATCTCCTCCTGAATGGGTGTTCCCTACCGAACCTGATCCGCTAACTGCTCCTCTATAGATGTCAGATGAGTTGCTAGCGGTGCTATGAGATCCACTAAGTACTACGGAGCCTGCTGTGGCTCAGGCTCTCTATCAACTTGCTCAGCTCTCTGAGCACGAGTACCTCGACGTCCACTTCCTCTTCCTGACATCTATAATATAGAAGTAGAACTTATTACGCAGTAAATAGAATCTCTAGCAGGAAAAGATATAACGTATACCAATAATGAAATTGTACCGTCATTAATGTGCGTATATTAACGAAGGGACTAGAAAGCCTAATACCGTCGTTGATTTAATCCTAATACCGTCGTTCTTGGGTTTACTTAAAGACGAAGGGGTCCATTACCTTCATTGATGATCCTCCTAGTCATAATTAGGGTTTTGTCTTTCCCTTAAACACTGATAATTTTTGCCCAAATATTTCTAAACTCGGTGGATCTTGCATCTCACAAATCCTCTCCCCTCTCTCGGCCTCTTCGCCTAAATTTTAATGGTGGCAACGACTGGGAGGCCAAGGAAATGGGCCCTCATATGGCCCTTCTTATTGATCCTCACCCTCCACTCCCTCGTCATCTTCCTCTTCAGCCACGGCTTCCTCCTCACTCGCACCGAGCTCTCATCCTTCAGCCACTGCTCCGATCTCTCTCAAGCCAACTCCAGCAACCCCTGCTCTTTTCCCTCTCAACTCGAACCCAAACCCGAGCCTAATGACAAGTGTTGGACCCGACCAGCTGTCGATCGCCTCGTCATGATCGTCATCGATGCCCTCAGGTGAATCTCACCCCTAAACCCCTGAAATCTAGGGTTTTGTTGTGTCGTTGGTCAGGTTTGATTTCGTGGCGCCGAGCGCTTTCTTCCAAGGTTAGTGATTTCATTCTGTTCAGTATGTTGAATTTGGCTAACTTTAATACACCAAAGTTTTGAACTTTTGTTAGTTCTATGTTACGATTTGACACTCCAGAGTTTTCAAATTCATACCTTCATTAATAAGCATGTATCAGATGTAAGTCCAGAATTTTGAAGAATTGTCGAGACAGTGTCACCTTTGTCTCTGTATCTAAGATTTAATGAGATTCAAATGAGATGATCACTTGTTTTTTTTGAAATAATTCTATTAATAGCTGCTACCTCTCATTCTAACATGATGATGGTTCTGTATTTGCTTCATTCTTCATTCAGAAACCCGCAACTGAAGTTTATACCAAATTTAGCGAATGACCTGCAGAAGGTTTACCTCTTGATGTCCAGAACAAATAAAGATGTGCCATTGAACTTTGGTTTTGAAGAAACTCGTGAGGAGAAAGAAGAGGAAACCTCTCCTTCTAGTGGAAATGACTCCTCTTTTCTCGAAGATCAGCAAGTTGTTACGAATCAACCAAATGATCGTTTTCTGTCAGGTTCGCAGTTTTTTCTACTAGATACAGCTGTACTTGTTTTGTAATTATTTGTAAGTAAGTGGGTACTAAAACTTTAAATCAATAATTTGACAGTAATGGGGTGAAATCACATTGACTTGGGTAAAGGATTGAAAATAATAACATTCACCCACATTTTAACCTTGTCATTAATTGATCTTGTGATGCGTTTTAGTTTTGGATCCGATATACTTCACATTCTTATGGAAAGAAAACACATCTCGACCTAGATTATCTTGAAAGATTTCTATTTAAAAGAATATATATTGTGAATCAATTTGACTGTATTATGGTTGATAAAACAGACCAAAAGGAGGTTAATTTTCCCCCTCTATGTCAAGTCAATTGCATATAGTGAGTGATTTTGGCTATATAATGAAGTAAAAGTATGTTTTCTTTCCTTGCATTATAGTACATTCTCTTAATTTATCAACCTTTCTTATGATCAATTGAAATCTTGCAGAACTGGGATATTCAGCAAAGAAGAGGAGAGCCCCAACAGTTCGTGTAGCGAACATTTTATCTGATGAAACCTGTTTTGTAAAGTAGAAATCTGGATTTTCTATGGTTGGATGTACTGTAAGATCCTGGTTTCCATTTATATTATATATGTCATGCATTTAGTTTCTGCCTAAAGATGTATCTTATTGGTCCATCATTATTTTGTTGTGGATATTGATGTTAACAGATTTGGTATCTACAGTATGCTTATAGGGAATGTATGCAGCGTTGGTGCAATGAAAAAGGAGACATAATGTGTGAGATTTGCCATGAGGTGAGTTCTAGTTCTGGTTTCTTATTAATGTTTTTGCTGTTAATATTTTTAAGTCGATACACTATGCAAGGATATTGCTAAAATTGGAATTGATTATAACCAGTTATTAATTTCATGATTTTCAGCCATACAAGCCAGATTATACTGAACCTCCTCGACCTAACTCAGAAGAGACTACAATTGATATTAGGTATGTCTGTATACTTGCTTGGCTTAACTTTTCAGTTAATATGTGATTTGGGCAATGTTTTCTCCTGTCTAATAATATGATTATAAGATTCAATTATTCTTTTTGTATAGTCGCAGTGGAGGTTGGACCATCACTGGTACTCCATTAGACTTGTGTGATCCTCGGATACTTGCTATGGCAGCAGAGCAGCGCCATTTTCTTGAAGCTGAGTACCATGAGTATGCTGCTACAAACGCCACTGGTACTGCATTTTGCCGCTCAGCTGCTCTAATTGTAAGCCGTTAGTATTTTAATTTTTTCAGTCTATAAAGGAATTATTTCAGTTTGTTAAATGTTTATATTGAGATGTAGATCCTTTGACATGTAGAACTTTAATTACCTTAGTACATTTTTTCTCTTTAAATTTCTTTAGGGACTCATGGATGTTGAAGTATCTTCCAAAATTTTAATGAATTAAACCATACAGTGTAATTTTAGGCCCTTTGAACACATCCTACCAACTGTTGTTGTTTATGTGTATTTTTCTCATTAGTTTTCTTTATTCAATGTCTTTAGTATCTTATGGAAATTGATGTACGGCGTGTTCCTTACAAATTTTTATGAATTAACCATACCGTGTAACTTATTAGGCACTTTGAACACATCCTAGCAACTTCTGTAGCTCTTAATGTTGTTTAACATTATCCTGTCAGCTATCTAGCACAATTTTCTGGTAAGTGTGTGAAGCATGGCTTACATTAAGCATAACCCGTGCGGACTTGCTGAGACTAAAACATTGGACATTTAAAAGATCAAACGTGTATACCTCTGTGTGTTCTTTTATAAGATGTTATTTTCTTTACAAGGCACAAAAAGCCTATAGATGTTATAAAGTTGAAAATTAGATTAAGCATAACACATGCAGACTTGCTGGGGCTAAAATATTGAATGTTTAAAAGCTCAAGGATGTGCATACTGCTGTGATTTTTATAAAATGATTTATGAAACTCAAAAGAAAGCTAATGCAACACTAGATATCGGGGATCAAGATAAATATGCAAGTAGAATATGTGTTTAAGTTTGATAATGATGCATTATATAGTACTAACATATGAATTTAATTTTTATAGGATGAAATTGTTCAAGTCAAATGTAAGACCCCGTTGATTTTGACAACTTTCAAGTGTGAAAATGAGTGAATAAAAATATTTAATATATATTATAAATATCTTTGTTGCATGGTCATGCATGGAAATGATATTTGAGCTTATGAGCATGTGTATATGCCTCAGGTATGAGGATAAGTTGCAAGTTTGCAAATCGTGTGCAAAAGAAACCAATGTATGCAGATTTTTGTTCATGAGTCGACTCATAGCATGTCATGAGTCGACTGATCAGGTTGAGTCGACTTGCGCCTGTCATAAGTCGACTCATGATATCGAGTCCTGTTCCCTTTTTCTTTCTGCTGAGTCGACTCATAATTTATGAGTCGACCAATGAGTCATGAGTCGACTCATGACATATCATGAGTCGACTCATCGACGATTTTCTGGGTGGTTTCGGGTTGGGTTTGCTGGGTTTCGGGTCGGGTTTTCATTGACTTATATATTCTCCCCTCACCCGAAAACTCTCATTTTGCATCTGAACTCCCAAGAAACCCTAACCCCTCTTCCTCCCCTTCAAACCCTAGCTCGTTTTTGGGATTCTTGGGCGATTTTTGGGGGTTTTCAGCAGCTACTTGTGGTTTGCAGCGAGGGGGATTGTGATTCTTCACATTTGAGGCGAGTAGCATCTCACCCAAACCCTTCCCTATGTTTTTATTTATTTATAAACGTTTTTAATGAGTTTTATTGAGCCTAAGCCTTATTTTCCAAGTATAAATCAATGCTCTTGATAGGGTGAATGCTAGAAATCATGTGTTTAAGATTTTAAATCCCCACCAACCAGTTTTAATGAAAAACCCAGATCTGGAATTTTGTTTAAAGGATAAAAACATGAGTATTTATATTGGTTTAATGTTTTTCCTTCATGTTTAGGGCTAAATGTTAGATCTAACCTATAAGAGATCGTTTCCCATGATAGATATGTTTTTCTTACTGTATAATAGGGTAAAATTGAAGGTTAGATATGTTGTATATCAGAAGAATCGAGATGGGGAACGTTTAGATCAAATTCCAGTTCATTATATGCAAATTTCAGCCCGTGAGTCGACTCACGACTCATCATGAGTCGACTCATCAGGTTGAGTCGACTCATGACCTGTCATGAGTCGACTCACGAAGTGTTATGATGTTTCCTTTTTGCTTCTGTTGAGTCGACTCGTCAATATACGAGTCGACCCATGAGCTATGAGTCGACTCATAAAAATCATGAGTCGACTCACGAAGTTGTATCCTGTTGCCATTTACCTTCTGCTCAGTCGACTCGTTATTGGTCACGAGTCGACCCATGAGGCTTGAGTCGACTCATTAGTGAGCATGAGTCGACTCATCCGAGAATTTCCTGTTTTCTTCGTGTTGCTGTTTAATCGCATGCTGTATACACTCATATAGATTGAACTCATGTGTGATACATGTGAGATGACTCTTTCCTGATACAAAGTTAAGATTTGTACAGCAAGACATGTGTAAGAGTTAAATAGACATTTCTTTACTAGTGGTAACTCCATGGTTCATATAAAGTCCTCGTGTTGGACTCTAAGCGACTAAAGTCCTCGTGTTGGACTATAAGCAACTAAAGTCCTCGTGTTGGACTATAAGCGACGAAAGTCCTCGTGTTGGACTATAAGCGACTAAAGACCCCGTGTTGAGCAATTTTTGCTAAACCTTGAGCACCATATACTTTTGGGTATTTGAGTATGACATTTTTATGTAGTTGGCCATGATAGTGGCATGAACTGTGCATAACACTTATTTCGACTACGAGATTTTGACATAGATGTGTTTACTATTAGAAATGGGATTGTTATCTTTTCTTTATTATTCATGTATTAAACTTCGGGCTTGGTGTTTAGGGATCTACAATTTGAGATACAAGGTATATACATGAGGGTTTCCTTGTTTGGATTATTTCGCTCGACGTACCTATGCTCGTGTTGTATTTCCCTAAGTACTAAGACCCATATCTGTTTGTATGATGAATTAATGCTATCATATATTATTGTATTTTCATATACAACAAGCCCTATCCCTTGGGGTTGGTTGTGATGTTGCTCGCTAGCGCTTTGACGCTCGTTGTCCCTCCCCCTTTTCAGGTCACGAGCCAGGAGCACGGAGAGCCGTAGGTTGATAGCGGACTACTTTAGTGTTCAGCTTTACTTTATCTATGTATTATTTTCTGTGGGCTCCACTGTAGTGTTGTCAGACATTTGAGAGTTTATTCTAGAGTTGTAAAGGCTGTGTTGCCTTAATTTCCTTTACTCAGACTTGCTGTATTTTGAGACTTGTAAGAACTCCAGTTTATTTCATTTCAGACTTTGACTATGTACTACAGTTTATTTCGTTGATGAGATGTATTGTGTTCTATCATTTCATCTAGTATTGTTGATTCACTTTTCACTTGCTTTGTACCTACACCTGATGTTGACTCCACTAGAGAGATAGTGATTGTGATGGTGAAACGTGTTACTGCACGGTGTGGTGCATGGCAGGTTTGACATCCATGGTTTCACCTCGGACTGCAGCCGTGTGTGAACCCAGGGGCGTCACAGTTGGTATCAGAGCCAGGTTCCAGTATCCTTAGGATCATCCTGTGTCGAGTCGTGGAGCTAGGATAGAGTTTCCTAGGATTCAAGTATAGAGTCCGAGAGGATTTCCTAGTATGAGTGAGGACGATATATGCGTATATCTTAAAAATTGAGGATATTTTTTTATGACAATTATTTTACATAAATTCCAAGTGTTAGTGTGAATACTATATGCTGTGAAAAATTGTATTATGATACGCTATTTATAAAAGTCTAGTTTGACTTATGGACTTTTGTTTTTCTTACCATCAGGAGAGAGATGGCAGGACGAGGTAGACCTCGTACCAGGAGAGCTAGCCAGGCAGAGTCACAGCAGACTCCACCTGATCAGCAGCCAGCTCAGTCCGAGCCCCAGCAGTTTCCACCCGAGCCGCAGCAGGCTCCTCAGTATCTGGTGGATCTCATGGCCCCTCTTATTGCTCGGATGGCAGCTATCGAGGAGATGGTGACGACTCACATAGCACCACGGACACCACCACCACCAGTAGCTCAGCAGCCGGGGATACCAGCCGTCCCGATCAGAGAGAGAGATCCAGAGGTAGCACCTGCAGTTATTCCACTGGCAGTACCTGACAGAGCCACAGAGCAGGAGACTTGGCTTTGTATGGTGGAGAGGTATCAGAAGATGAGGGCACCGGAGTTTCAGGGGTCACCAGACCCTCTTGCAGCCCACAAGTGGAAAGAGGATGTGAGTAATATCCTCGATATACTCAGTGTGGACCCGGTGCAGAAGCAGAGATTGGCATCTTATAGCTTGAAGGGAGATGCCGGGAGATGGTACCGGCTACAGTTTACCCCAGAGCAGAGGATGACCCTCACATGGGAGGACTTCGTTTATTTCTTTGATGGACAGTATGTTTCTTCGGCAGCACGGACTGGGAAGGAACTCGAGTTATCCCGGTTGACTCAGGGAGACATGACCGTGGCAGATTTTGAGAGCAGATTCATGGAGCTATTGCATTTCACGGGCATGTGGCAGACCGGAGAGCGTCAGGCTCAGATGTTTTTGGCTGGGCTTCGCCCAAATCTCCGACGGTACCTCGTGTCGAGGAGGTTTTATTCAGTTAGAGAGGTAGCTGAGGCAGCCACTTCTCAGGAGATTGAGACCTCTATGTTCCAGAAGGACAAGGAGAGGAAGACCAAGACAGGGCAGAGTAGTGATAAGGGCAAGAACAAGAGAGGCTTTTCTGGACACCAGCAGCAGCATCAGGGCCCTCATAAGAAGGGACCCCAGCAGGATCAGCGAGCGCACCAGCAGCGCAAGTTCCGGGGTTCTTGTTTCAACTGCCACAAATTCGGGCACAAGGCTTCAGAGTGTCGTAGTGCACCAGCAGGAGCTCAGCAGGGCAAGGGCCCGAACCAGCCGCAGCAGCGACAGCAGAGTAGAGGACAGGGTCAGCCGAACAGACTTGAGGCACCACCAGCGACGCAGAGGGCAGAGGGGCAGGTTCGAGCAGTCCAGGAGGCTCCCTAGGGGCAGATTGTTCCATACTCCCCAGCATTAGCAGTTGAGCAGACTTCAGCTCCAGGCAGAGTTTATGCAGTGGTTCCCCGTGATCACGGTGCCAGCGGAGCAGTTGTGGAGGGTACGTTCCTTGTGAATTCCTTTCCTGCCCGTATCCTTTTTGATTCGGGAGCTTCGCATTCTTTCATATCGCATGCATTTATGGCTAGACTCCAGCTTGTAGCTCAGCCACTAGACACCCCTTTTGTCAGTTTCTACCCCTTTAGGTGAGGCATCGCTTCTGGAGAGCGTGTGTAGGAGGTGTACCGTCAGTCTAGATGAGTCGGAGTTCATAGTTGATCTGATAGTGTTGCATATGTCCGAGTTTGATGTCATTCTTGGTATGGATTGGTTATCGTCCTACCATATTAGTATTGACTGCTTTGCGAAGACAGTCAAGTTGCGAGCGTCCGATGGGTCTGAGTTGATTGTAGCCACCTCTCAGGGCAACCGATTTGCGGAGTCGTTTCTGGTGTACATCGAGGAGGTGCTGCGACGGGATCAGGGAGCCGAGTTATTGAAGACTAGAGTTGTCTCAGATTTTCCGGATGTCTTTCAGGACATACCTGGGTTACCTCCTGTGAGAGAGGTTGAGTTTTGTATTGAGTTGCAGCCAGGCACAGCCCCTATATCCCGCGCACCCTATCGCATGGCACCAGCTGAGATGAGAGAGCTGCAGACCCAGTTGGACGAGTTGTTAGCTCAGGGTTTTATTCGCCGGAGTCATTCTCCGTGGGGCGCACCGGTCCTCTTCGTGAAGAAGAAGGACGGTAGTATGAGATTATGCATAGATTATAGAGAGTTGAACAAGGTCACAATCCGGAATAGGTACCCACTACCTAGGATTGATGACTTGTTTGACCAGTTGCAGGGAGCGCAGTATTTCTCGAAGATTGATCTTCGTTCTGGCTATCATCAGTTACGGGTTCGGGAGATGGATATTCCCAAGACCGCTTTTCTTACTCGATATGGATCCTTCGAGTTCTTGGTCATACCATTCGGGTTGACCAATGCACCTGCGGTATTCATGGATTTGATGAACCGGGTTTTCCGTCCCTTCTTAGATCAGTTTGTGATCGTCTTCATCGACGATATTCTTATCTACTCGAGATCGGAGGCAGAGCACGAGGAGCATCTACGGATAGCGTTGAGGACCCTCCAGGAGCATCAGCTGTATGCTAAGTTCAGCAAGTGCGAATTTTGGCTTTCAGAAGTCAGATTTCTTGGCCACGTCATCAGTAGAGAGGGCATAGCAGTGGACCCGGCTAAGGTCATGGCAGTTCTTGATTGGGAGCCACCGAAGACGGTGACAGAGATTCGTAGCTTTCTGGGTTAGCTGGATATTACAGGAAGTTCATTCAGGACTTCTCGAAGATTGCGACGCCGATTACACACCTTACGAAGAAGGGTGTACAGTTCATATGGAGCATGGAGTGCCAGAAGGCCTTTGATATTTTAAAGGCTAAGTTGACTTCAGCGCCGGTTCTGATTATTCCGAGCAGCGACAGGACATTCGTGGTGTACACTGATGCATCATTAGCAGGCCTAGGAGGCGTATTGATGCAGACTCAGAGGGTGGTAGCCTATATCTCACGGCAGTTGAGGGTGCATGAGCAGAACTATCCCACTCATGACTTGGAGTTAGCAGCAGTGGTGTTTGCACTGAAGTCATGGAGGCACTATTTGTATGGAGTGCAGTTCGAGCTATTCACAGATCATCAGAGTCTGAAGTATCTCTTTTCTCAGAAGGAACTCAACCAGAGACAGAGGAGGTGGATTGAGTTCATCAAGGACTACGAGTTCGCGATTCAGTATCATCCAGGGAAGGCGAACATCGTAGCAGATGCCTTGAGTAGGAAGCGTCGACATCGGATTGCGGCTTTGAGGTGTTCATTGCATAGAGATCTTATCACTCTTAGCCAGTTTGATTTTCGACCCGAGGTTGGAGGAACCAGTGCGTTTTTGGGAGCTGTGTCAGTGCAGCCATCTTGGAGTGACAGGGTTGTCAGAGCACAGTTGGAGGACTCTTGGATTCAAACCCGTAAGGGGGAGATCTCCAAGGAGCCTAAGGCTGATTGGACCGTTGGAGCAGATGGAGGCCTACGGATGAAGGGTAGGTTGGTCATGCCAGTTAGTTCAGAGCTGAAGAGGGAGTTGTTTGATGAGGCACATCGTACTCGGTACACAGTGCATCCAGGGACTACCAAGATGTACAAGGACCTGAAGAGACGTTTCTGGTGGAGTGGTATGCGGAGAGAGATTGCAGACTATGTGGCTAGATGTTTTACCTGTCAGCAGGTGAAGGCAGAGCATCAGAGACCCGCAGGGACCCTTCAGCCTTTGCCTATTCCGGAGTGGAAGTGAGCAGATATTTCCATGGATTTTATCGTGGGGTTGCCGAAGTCGAAGAAGGGGAATGATTCAGTTTGGGTGATAGTAGACCGGTTGACGAAGTCAGCACATTTTATTCCAGTGAGGACCACCTATACAGCCAAGACCTATGCGAGGATCTTCATTCGGGAGATAGTTCGACTTCACGGAGTTCCAGATTCGATCGTGTTAGATCGGGGATCGGTCTTCACTTCACATTTTTGGAGGAGTTTCCAGGACTCATTTGGTAGCACCCTATCTTATAGCAGTGTATTCCACCCCAGACGGATGGCCAGACAGAGAGGGTGAATCAGGTGTTGGAGGACATGTTGCGGGCATGTGTCATTGATTTCCAAGGTAGTTGGGAGGATCATATTCCACTAGTAGAGTTCGCTTATAACAACAGTTATCAAGCGACGATCGGTATGGCGCCGTATGAAGCACTATACGGGAGACCTTGTAGATCACCGATATGTTGGGCTGAGCCGGAGGACAGCTTAATGCTTGGGCCAGAGCTAGTGAGGCAGACTACTGAGAAGGTAGCCTTGATCAGGGAGCGGATTCTAGCCGCTCAGAGCCGACAAAAGAGCTATGCAGATAAAAGACGAAGACCCCTCGAGTTTCAGATTGGGGATTTGGTTATGCTGAAGGTATCGCCTATGAAAGGCGTGCAGCGATTCGGGAGGCGAGGGAAGCTTGCACCGAGGTATATTGGACCATTTTAGATTTTGGAGCGCATTGGAGCTGTGTCATACAGACTAGATCTTCCAGCTTCTATGTCTAGTATACACAATGTATTCCATATTTCTATGCTCAAGAAGCACTTGCATGACGAGGAGCAGCAGCGAGTGTTGGATGCACCGGAGATTGAGCTTCAGGATGATTTGACTACAAGAGACTCAGAAACAAGGTGATTCCATTGGTGAAAGTTCGGTGGAACCGAAGTGGAGTGGAGGAAGCTTCTTGGGAACGCGAGGAGGACATGCGACGCGACTACCCACACTTATTTGAGCAGGTAAATTAACTAAAGTATTTATGACGTGAATCCCTACTTGTATATTTATATGAATACCTTGACACCTATACTTAACGCTAGAATGATGGTATTTTTATCTAATTCCTAATCTTGCGGAACACATGGTATATGCATGGGGGGTTCCATGTTTGGATTTTTCGCCCGACGTACTAGTTCCGTTAGGTTAGGGGTCGAATAAGAATATCACCATTGTAGATCGTTAAGTGTAAATGTCACTATATGCTTATTTTAGTGATTGATATGTGTGAATGAGTATGTGTGCGGGTTGGATTAGACCCTTGCTGTGCTTTTCAAGCATTAGTGCGAGTTAGATATGACTCCTGAATTTCGAGGACGAAATTCTTTTAAGGGGGGAAGAATGTAAGACCCCGTTGATTTTGACAACTTTCAAGTGTGAAAATGAG
>BQKN01065642.1:34473-46375 GCA_022839385.1 Asparagus kiusianus | reverse complement strand
TTAAAATTTGTAAAAGTTAGTGTATTATAAATGTTTGATATTTGGTTAAAATTATGGATGCCTAAATTCAATATTAGAGGATTTAATGGTAAATAATATTTTTTGTGTTTTTCGTGTAATATTGATATTGGATTTTTTTTACTCTTCAGAGGTAACGATGAATGATCGAATTATAATTCTTTGTTCATATAATGGAAAGATTAACTATCTCGAGAATAATATGCTCGTATAGGAAGGAGGTGTGACGAAGCCTTTGTTTGTATCAAAATCATATACTTTTGATGAATTGGTTAATGACTTACACAAACTTATATTAACCAATTCACGTGAGCATCACCTCAACGTTATTTGCAATTATCCTATTACGGGGAATAGAACAAGCGACATTCAAATCTCAAGTGACTACAATATGGGTCTTATTGGAATATTGCATGACGAGAAGCGTTCAGTGGAATTATTTATTAAAAAACATCACAGAAATTTAGGCAAATCGGTGAATCGTGATGGAGTATACTCTCACATGTTGGAGAACCTTGAAGTTGACTCCGCCGACTTTTTATCCCTGCAACAATGTATAGGATGGACACAGTCACAATACTTGAGCGGTCCTTCGCTTATGGGCACTTCAAATGCCTTCGATGATAGCGCTCCCCATCAATATATAATGCCTTCCACAGGAGTTACGATAGAAGATGATAATGCAAGTGTCAAATCCAAGGATGATGATGAAGAGGATGACTTACCAATCAATAACATGGCGTGTTTGATAGATCGTGATGAAAGAGACAACCAATATATTAACGGATGTTACTCTAACAATGAGTATGTCGTATTAGAGGATCTGCCACCCGATGAACTGCATGGAGAAGAATGGATTGATAACTCCACGATGAAAAGTATTCATATCGGCACTAATGTAGTTGATGATACACAAGGTGAGAATTTCTTATTAAAAAAGAGCGATCTATATGAAAGCAAGGAGAAATTGACTCATGTGCTTTGTTTATAAGCCATCCAAAAAAATGTCAAGTTTAGGCAGACAAAAAGTAATGCAACAAGCTATAATATAGTTTGTTTTTACCATAAAAATGGTGAAGAAGAAGATAGTGATGGGCACCACGACGGCAATGCAAAATATTCTTGGAAGCTTAATTCATACTTGGGTGTAAGAGTAGGTAGTCAATTTAAAATAACACACTACAACAGACTTCACACATGTATCAATCTTCGATTAGAGATGAATCATAAACACGTGTCTGCCTCTTTCATATATCGATTGATTATGCCTAACTAAGGGAAGATCTTGATCTAATGTCAAAGGATATTCATCTTTTAGTTCATAAGTGACCAACTTGGATGTATCATACAACAAGTGTTGGAATGTTCGGAGGAAGGCGATGACAAAAATTTTCAGAGATTGAGACAAATCTTATGAGATCTTACTACATTATCTTGAAGCATTCAAAAAAGAAAATTCAGGGACAATGTATGAAGTATCATTAGACCATGTTGATAGCGGAGATAGATGGTTCACAGCTATATTTTGGGCATTTGGACCTTGCATTGAGGGATTCAGATATTATCGTCCTCTTCTTAACATTTATGGCACCTACTTGTATGGTAAATATAAAAGTGTTTTTCTTATTGCAACCAGAGTAGACGCAGATGGCGGTTTATTTCCTTTGGTGTTTACAGTGGTTGATGTTGAAAACACGAAAAATTAGGCATGATTTTTTACATGCATTAAATATCATATCCCTAGTGTGCGAACGCGATTAATTACATTCGTATCAGATAGGATGAAAGGAATTCCAATAGCATTCCAACGATATTTTTCATCACCATATCAACATCGCTATTGCTTGCGACATATTAGGGATAACTTCAAGAGGAAGCATGGCAAGTGCAACTTCAAGATTTTCTTTGACAAGCTGGATGTGCAAAGGAAAAATTAGTTTATGAGCAACTACGGGAGAGGATTAAGTTTATTTTATGAGCTGCACATGATTGGATCGAGACTAGTTTGGGTCCGAATAATGTTGATAAATAAGTTTTATATAAAGATAGCGAGAAACGGTTTTGTATGATGACCATTAACGCTTCTTAGAGTTTCAATGATGTGCACGCAGTATGCTAATACAATCATTAGTTGCAAAAATATTTTACAGACTTAATAAATTCTTCCTCAGACGACACACATTTGGTGTAAATATCCCATCAGAGCTGACGCCGAAGGTTGAAGGCATATTAGCAGATCAGATTGTGCAGGCTCAATCATTTCGTGTCGTTAGATACAGTTTTAATGAATGTGAGGTCATTGAGGGAATATCACATAGAGAAAGTCACTCTTACAAAGTTAATATGCTAGTGGATCACACTTGTACATGTACTTGCAATATACCATAATTATAATGGCTTCCTTGTTCCCATATTGCCGCGGCTTGCTCGGATCTACAGGGTGGTGTGAGGATTTCATATTATACATTCGCCGCAGATTAGTATTCAACTTATAACTATCAACAAATGTACAAAGAGTATTTTCGTCCACCATATGATAGTCGATATTAGACACAAGGTGGGCCATGAATATTACCTTCTTTGTATAAAAGATCAGCTAGGCAACCTCGTTCCGTACGAATTAAAATAATATTGTAAAACCTCGAAATTTCTATAATAAATATACGTGAATTATTAATAGTGAATAATTCTCTTATGATGAATAATCATATATATATATACATATATATATGTCAGATGAATGTAATTATCTGTGTTTGAGAACCCAACAAGTGTTTATAAGTGAGAGAAATCGAGTGTTATGGCCAGCGTGTGAAATGCCTAGCAGCAGGCATTTTTGAGCTGCGCGGTCGACCGACACGGTCGACCATGGCGGTCGACCGCATCGGTCGACCGCACAGCGGTCAAAGAATTTCCAGGTTTGGTTTTCTTTTACGGATTTTATTTTGGTCTTTTGGGTTTCAGGTCGGGTTAGGGAATTAGTATATATACTAATTCAACCCAGGAGAGCCTATCTTCATCTCAGACTTAAAACCCTAGCCCCCATCTCTCTGATCTCAAAACCCTAGCTGGATCTGGCGATTTGAGGAGTTCGGAGGATTTTCAGGGGATTTTCGCAGATTAGATCGAAGGAGGATCATCTTTAGGGCAGTTGTCAGCATCTAAGGCGAGTTTCATCTCGCCCAATCCCTCACCCCTGTTTTATATGATTTTCTTTTGGATTTTTATGAGTTTTGAGGAGCCAAAATGGTATTTTTGTATAACAATGAACTCTCTATAACATGGTTAACAGGAATCAGAGGTTTCAGTTTATAAAAAAATTTCACCAGCGTTCTGTTTTATAAAGATCTAGATCTGAAAATTTCCTAAACAAGAGTTAAATCATTTTTACAAGCTATTAAAACGTTTTTTGTTTGTTTCTCATGGATTTAGAATATTAAAAAGGTAGATTTCAAACTTTAGATTGGTTGTTTATCTTCAGTATGATTTTTTGAATTATTAAAGCCCTTGTTATCGTCGAATAACAAAATCTTTGTTTTAGGTTTCGAGCTGACAGAAACCCAGATTTGGGTTTCTGTCCGCTTGGCGGTCGACCGGAGCGGTCGACCGCTGAGCTCGTTTTAGGGCTGCGGTCGACCGCAATGTCATTTCGGTCGACCGCGACGTTCTGTCGGTCGACCGCGAAGCCGCAGCGGTCGACCGCCAGTCACGTATCGGAGTGCGGTCGACCGGTGAGGTCGACTGCCGAACTGTCTATTGCAAATTCCTGTTTTGTGTATTTTTGAGTATTTTTACTCATGTTCGAGAGTTTGCCTGGATTATCTGACCTTGGTTTTTAGTCTCACTATGTGTCCATGCATGATAGATGACCTGAGGGTATAAATTTGGGACTTATACACTGATTTGAGTGTGGGATTGATAAAGTAGATTTCACTACATGTATCATAGCAATCTTTTTACTATTTCCACAGTCCTTGTGTTGGACTATAATACATAGAAGTCCTCGTGTTGGACTATAATCCCTCTCAGTCCTCGTGTTGGACATTTGCCACTTATTCCATGAGTTTGGAAATTACAATATATAGTTCCTGTTTCGGACATAGTTCTTAACCCTGCATGTGACTATTTTACAGCAAATTCACGACATGATAATTATGTAGATTTTGGTATAACACTTATGTAGATTTTGACATGATATTCGTATAAGTAATAACATGATATTCATGTTGGCTATGTTACAGCACTGTAATTATGCTCTGGTGTTTGTTGTATCTCTTCTATTATTGTTACTGTACTAGAACCTTGGGTTTGGTATTTAGGAGTTTACAATTTGAGATATAAGGTATATACATGAGGGTTTCCTTGTTTGGATTATTTCGCTCGACGTACCTATTCTCGTGTTGTAAATTTCTAAATACTAAAACCCTCTTTAATAAGATCAATGATTTTAGATATATTATGTACTATCTGTATTTTCATATACAACGAGCCCTTTTCTCTTGGGGTTGGTTGTGATGTTACTTGCTAGCGCTTTGACGCTCGTTGTCCCTCCCCCTTTCAAGTAACGAGCCAGGAGCCCGGGGAGTCGCAGGTTGATGGCGACACATTTTAGTGTTCAGCTGTCTAGTCATACTTATGTTAGAGCTCCACTATAGTTTTTGGTTAGACATTTGAGAGTGTTGTTCTAGAGGTTGTAAAGGCTGTGTGCCTTATTTCCTTCTTGTCAGATACTTGTACTTGAGACTTGTTGGCTACTCCAGTTTATTTATTCAGACATTAACTATGTATTTCAATTTGTTGGTTGGTGAGATATCTATTTGACCATTATCTTTCCATCAGCTCTTCGTGCATTATCTTTTACTTGCTTTTGTACCTACACCTGTTGTTGGCTCTACTAGATAGATGTTAACTGTGATGGTGAAACATGTTGTTGCACGGTGTGGTGCATGGCAGGTTTGACATTCTTGGTTTCACCTTGGACTGTAGCCTTGTGTGAACCCAGGGGCGTCACAAATATAAATGACGGTCGAGAAGGAATTAGGAGGAAAAATAAGTGTAATGTGTGCGATCAACCGTGCCACATCAAAAGCAGTTGTCCAACTAGGATTAGACGTTGATTATCCGTGGACATTTGTATGGAATATATCGCTAATGGTTTTTGTAATATATAACCTTCAAAATTTAATCCTTGTTCCCATGTGACAATCATTTTTATAATATATAACATTTTATTTTGAATCTTGAATATGTGACAATCGTTATGCATGTTCTATTCTTATTTTTCTTTTCTATGTTGAATGTATTTTTTACTTAATTTTGGCCATCAAAATACATATGATTAAGTCATTCAACTAAAAAAATCTAACATATTGTATTTTTATCTCAGAGATATCCATTATGAATCCGGGACCGATGCAGCCCGACGTATTATACCTTCAGACAGATCATCGTTCATACAAGATTAGCTTGGGACAGGTAAAAAATGGTGTATATATATTCCTTATTTTTGGTGCTAGTTTTGATTTTTCTCAATAAAATGTATCAATTTTAATTAATGTGCAGTCCATACCAGAAACCACCATAGTGGACCATTCCCAGAGTCACTCGGGCTGGGAGATGGAGGATGAGTGAGTACTACAGTTGGTAGCTCAAGCAAGTTTTGGGAGTGTTCATCAATGAGGTATATCAGGCTTGAATGAGCTCTTATCAGTGCACTGATTGAGAGGTGGAGACCGGAGACCAACACCTTTCATATGCATATAGGGGAGTGTACCATTACACTTCAAAACGTAACCATCATACTTAAGCTCCGTATCGATGGCCCGGTTGTTACGGGCACCGATGACCACAATTGGCCTGAAGTATGTGAGAGGCTTCTTGGGCAGGTTCCCGATTTGAGGAGTGGTGCGATGAAGCTATCATGGCTTCGATCGATATTTATGTGAGATATACCAGTTGATGCCACGGATGAGACGATTCAGTATCACGCCTGTGCTTATATATTACACATGATACGGTGTATGTTATTTTCTGATGCAAGCAAGAATCTTGTACATGCACGATGGCTGCCGTTACTAGAGGATTTTGATGTATACGACACTCTATAAAGGGGTAGTGCGGTCTTGACATACCTTTATAGAGAACTAGGCAGGGTCTCCTTGATGCAGAATAAAGAATTCAAGGGATGCATGACATTGATGCAGGTATAATTATGCATAAATTTTATTCATATTGAATTTGTTCTCATATATTCTTTATGCATAATTTAATGCAGGTTTGGTCGTGCGAACACATTCATATTGGACGACTTACTTTACATGTGCATTGTGATCTATAGGGCCAGTTTCCATTGGAATGCAGGTATAATTATGCATAAATTTTATTCATATTGAATTTGTTCTCATATATTCTTTATGCCAAATAGGTATAATATGATGTGCTGTAAATATAAAACAACGACTAGACATATAGACTTTTACCAAAATGAGTTTGATGGCCTTCAACACCAATAAGTAAATATAAAACTCAATTTATTATATATATTTTAATTTTGTTGTAGATACTGATAAAGTTTTTTTTTAATTCAGTTCAAGTGGATGCCATATTCTCCTAGATCTCGATATGCATACTCTTGCACCGATCTGTCGAGATAGCGCTACTTTGTGGAGAGCTAGAGTCTTTGTTGATATGTTGGGAGATTGTAGAGATGCATATCCTAGATCATGTGTTACGCCAATTTCTTCTCTCTCAACATGTGTCGGATCCTGTTGAGAAAATCGATCGTAGGCGATGGATGACATCGTATCATACGGATTGGGTCATATTCTGTGCGACCTACATAGACAGGTGGAATAATAGGTGGAATTTCATACAGAATGAGAGAATTCTAGCTGATGATTATACCGAGTATATGCGTTGGTATTGGAATATCACACACAGATGGATAGGATGCGACACACAACCAGCAGCTGGATATATACCACACCCACCGATAGATAGTTACATCCCTAGTGTCATGATCGAGAGAAACTATGTAAGTTTTTAAACTAAATTAAAACAGAAATTCTTTTTTATTAAGATATTATTTGCTAAGTTGTGTATATATTAATTAACTTGCAGATCAATTCTTTTGATGAGATTGAGGCTAATATAAATGAGCATATCAATGACATTCAGGATCTGACGGTCTTAGAGATCTTCAACAGGATCATACAAAGAATAACAAGCGTGTTCCATAAAAATCATGTCGACGAGTTTAAAGGCCGTTAGGACAGGTCACGCCAATTTGGTCAAGTGTACACGTGACGACGTAGGACAAGTCAAAGGGCGGCGCATGACGATGGAGCTGGCACTTCTCATAGCACGACACATGCTGATGGAGCCGGCACTTCTCAGCCTCATACACAACCAAATACTCAGATCATCGAGGCTCATCAGCATGGACAAAGCGGGCGGGGATGGGGGGAGGTGGGAGGGGAGTGAGGGGAAGGGGTAAGAGAGGGAGGGGAAGGAGAGGAGGATTTTTGGAATGTACGTGAAATTTTTTTGTTCAAATTTGTTATTTTTGTGGAGCGATTATTGTTTATATATTTGATTTTCGTGAGTATTGTTTGATTCATGTGTATTGTTGTGAATGAAGTGGAAATTTCATGTATATTATTGTGAATGAGGCGGAAATATGTGTGTATATTGTTGGGAAATTGTTTCCATTTATATAAAAAACCTGCACACATGCTGTGCATGTTTTTTTTAAACCTGAGTCCCGTGGAGTTGCAGGCTGAATTCCAGAGAGCGATGCTCTCTGGAAATTTTGCCTGAAATTTCACGGGACTTGAAGTCTCGTGAAATTGGCAAAATTACAAAACTTCACGGGACTTCAAGTCCTGTTAAACTTTGTGCCTCCTAATCAACTTTGTTATCGGGGGCTTAAACTTCACAAGACTTGAAGTCCCGTGAAGTTTTGTAATTTTTTTCACCAAATTCGACCCAGTTTCAGTCAACTGGCTGAAACTGTGTCGAATTTGGTAAATATTTCGAAATAGGCCATTTTTGACAATTAAGTTTCTAAACATGTAGTTTTTGAAAATTTGTCCTAATATTAAAAACCCCTGATATTCAAAGGTGAGGGGCAATATAATGTAGATTTGAAGGGTATATGAGTAACTCTCTCTTTCACGTTGTTGAAAGGGTTGTGTCATCAACAGAAGGTAGACATCTACAACGGGGGGGTAACAATATTAGAAATGTAAGAGGACACCCCTAACCACACCCTCTACCACACCTTCTCTTCCTCTATAGTGCATTGGGCCCCGCAACAAATTTTATTTTAAAATTTATTGTGTGGCCCAATGCACTATAGAGGGAGAGAAGGTGTGGTAGAGGGTGTGGTTAGGGGTGTGCCCCTAACACCAATATTTATGTTTGTTTAATATCCAATGCATTTACCCTTCACGAGCTTAATGTTTGCTCCCAGATATCAGGACGAGCGTATAGAAAGAGTCCAACTCTCATCTCTCTCCCTCTCTCTCTACTTTCTCTCTTCTAGGGCTAGCATCTCTCTCTCCGGCGTCGAAAGCTTCAATCTTTGAGGTAATTAATTGCATTCTTTTTTATCCATCTTCAATTTGTTACAGTTCTCTTCAATTTTTTGGGAAATTTCGGTCATTTTTTAGCTAAAGTTCCTATCTTTGTTGTTATTGTCACGCGAATTTTACAATGCCGCTTGTAACTATAAGGGAAGTTCTGTAATCTCAAATTGGGATTTTTGTTGGGAATAAAGTTCAGATCTTTTTATGGTTTAGTTTGCATTTAGATGTTGTTATTACAATCCTAGGGCTCAGTAAGATTTTTACGTGTGAGGAGGATGTGCTGGGATTGTTTCTACCTTCTATGTTGTTGTTCAAAGGATTAAGGGCATTTTTTCCCATAATTGCTAGGCTAAGTGAATAGCAACAAGAACAAAACTCCCAGAATTTTGGAGTCAGCTAAATGGATACTATTCCTCCATCAGTCCTGTTAAGGGCTATCTACCTTATTAAGTTAACGTTTGCCATACTCTCCGACTTATTTTTAGTCCTCCTTGCACCATTAACTATAATCACATCGATTCTCTTAGCTGATGTATTTTGTAACATCATTGTACATGACCAAACAGTGGCGGTTCCAGAAAAGCTATCTTGGGGTGGGGTGGGGGCAGATGACAGGTACCTACTCACACAAAATTTGAAATATAATATTATAAATCACAACAAATCGCTTAAACTTCCAATGGGCTAAAATTCAAATGCGGTGCTTTTAGATTATGGGGGCAAATTGTAAATTTAAAATGCCTTAAGATGTAAATTTCCATAATCTTTGGGGGGCTACGGCCCCCCCCCCCCCCCCCCTCAAGCTTGCATATGCATCCGCCCCTATGAACAAGCCATCTCAATTGATTCTCTCTCATTTTTTCCTCTATGCGGGCAAACTCTGCCCTTCTTTGAGTGCGTAGTTATTTTCATCCTACCTCTTAGTTTATTTCCACAAGACCAACATAATACTCTTATTGTTTGCACACGTTGTTTATTAATCGCTCAACATTCTGATTCCTAATGTATTGTTGGTCTTATACCTATGCTGTTGAATTTTTCCTTCAATTTTATGTCCCTCCTTGGGCTTATTAAATCAACTAAAAAACAAAAAACTCGTTACAGAATAATTCAGATGTCAGTCTTTGTGTTGCAAACATCTCGATGTTCATAGAAGATAACTTTAGCACTTTGGCTCATTGTTGTTTAGTATAATATCTGAAATTGATAAATCTGCAATTTTGGATGTATAAGTTTGACTCTATACAATTGTTTAAATGATTAAACCCAATCTTTTTGGAAGAAATTATCTCTTTCATTCATTGTTTATCAGTACTTTATATTTCTCCTCAGCAAGTAAATAAGTTATGATCTCTTCTTCTATTTTTTTCCTAGTAAATTGGGTTTTTGTTACGAAGTACTGGAACTAATAAACTTGTGTTACTAATCCAAAAAATTGCTCGGTGCCAAGAGTGGCTTTCTACTCTATGATTCAAACAGTGAATTATATAGTCTGACACCATAATACTCGGATCTCTTACATAGTTTTTGCCAACATTTACATCCTTTAACGTCCCTTTCCCTTACAATATCCTCTTACATATTACAAGTGCATGTGTGCATTTTGGTGGGTATGTGTGTGATACATTGTGTGTACACATGCATGAATGCTTCATGTGATAGCCCAAGATTTAGTCCCACATCAGATATATATTGATTTGAGTGATTGAACGATTTATAATGTAAGTTCAAGGAGTCAAGTGCAACATTGGCTAGCCAATTTTGGCAATGGATTGAGTCAAAACACGAGGGTTTAAATTGCGCCAATGGGCTTGCGGGCCCGGGGCGTGACACTTCATGTGCATGCCTGGATGCTACATACACATGACTGTATATATGATGTGTCAATATTTCTATTCAACTTCTGTTTTCTGGGATCTTCCTAACAACTTGTAGATGGGATCAACACATTGCACTGACATCTGTTATTGGGTTTTTGCACATATATCCCCTTGCAGTATAGCTGTTCTGGACATACTATCCTTGTAGTTTTATCATGCACAGTTGCAGATAGACCCCCTGGGTTTATTTTTTTACTCTTTTACCCTGAGATTGACTGACTAATTTCATCACGGGCCAATATCAACCAAATTTCACCAAGGGTAAAAGAATCACAAAATTTAACCCTGGGGCTTCTATCTGCAGCAATTAAACTACAGGGGTAGTAAGTTCAAAACAACGATACTATGAGGGGTCTGGGCACAATTAACACCCAGTTTATATTTATGTGGAGCCCCTGGAGGAGGGATGGAGGGAGCTTCTTCATCTCTATTTCTATGTAGTTTGGGCGAAGTGAAGGAGAAAACTTCTTCACCTCAGCTAGAGTTTGAGCTAGCCCCATAGGGATGGAGGGAGCTTCTTCATCTCTATTTCTTTGGAGTTTGGGCGAAGTGAAGGAGAAAACTTCTTCACCTCAGCTAGAGTTTGAGCTAGCCCCATAGGGATGGAGGGAGCTTCTTCATCTCTATTTCTTTGGAGTTTGGGCGAAGTGAAGCTATGAAGCACGGACACGGCGACACGGACACGACACGGACACGGACACGGACACGGCAAAACCCAAAAAAATAGGACGCGGCGACACGTCTAGATTTTTTAATATTATTATTATATGTACATCATGTTAGTTGCATTCATGTTAGTTCTATTTGGAGTCATGTTAGTTCTATTTGCATTCATGTTTGTTCCATTTGCAGCTCGTGCATACCATGTTAGTTCTAGTTGCATTCATGTTAGTTCTAATATTATAAATTATAGTATTCCAAATTCTAATATATTGATGAAACAAACAAAGTTTAAAAAATCCAAACTCATGTTAAAAAAACCTATGGATTTCAAATCTCATAATGAAATCCATATCTTAAAATTATAGGATTTGAAACAAACACCCACTTACTGGATTTTGCAAAAATGGGATGGTAACGAATATAGTAGATGATAGGAACACAATTGTGAGAAAAGAGAAAAACAAATCAAATAAGGAATGACCAACATATCCTTTATATTTTTAACAAGTTTCTTCATTATATTGCATCCAATCACAACAAAGCACACGGATCGTGTGTTTCTCAATTCTCAAAACCCAAATCCAACCGTCAATTCCCATCAAATCATCCCTCTCCCTCTCGATTAAAACTCGCTCCCTCCTTTCTCAATCTCTCTTCTCCTCTCTCTTTTTCTCTCATCCCCAGCTTGCCCTGCTTCAATTCTAAGCTCTCTCTCTCTCTCTCTCTCTCTCTCTCTCTCTCTCTCTCTCTCTC
>BQKN01065642.1:0-34463 GCA_022839385.1 Asparagus kiusianus | reverse complement strand
TCTCTCTCTCTCTCTCTCTCTCTCTCTCTCTCTCTCTCTCTCTCTCTGCCGCCGCCAAAGACGACCGCCGACTCCAACTCCGCCTCTAACTCCGTCACGATGACTGCCTCCAACTCCGCCTCCGGCGAGGCCAGCGTCTCCTCCGGCGGCCATAAGCCCCCTCCCCTGCAGTCCCCGATCCCTGCCAAAAAGAAGCGGAATCTCTTAGATATGCCAGGTAAATTCAACAAAAATCTCTTACTTTTACCGAAAAATCAATTCTTTTCCCCTTCGTAATTAGATCCAAACGTTGAAGTGATCGCGCTCTCACCGAAAACTCTAATGGCGACCAACCGATTCGTGCGGTCTGCAGCAAAGGGTTTAAGAAAAAATTGACCATGTTCGGCAGAATTCGACGAGTCGACGGCGTGTCGGGGGTGTCCGACGACGCGTGTCGGGGGCGTTGACCACGTGTCCGACGCGTGTCGAACGCGTGTCCGCGTCCGACACGCGTCGGACACGGACTCGGGGCTTGTTTCTGCGTGTCGGTGCTTCATAGAAGTGAAGGAGAAAACTTCTTCACCTTAGCTAGAGTCTGAGCTTGCCCCATGGTTTTTATGCCAATGTACCTGGTTGCAGAATTGAGTCCCCTGCAGAATGCTCTTAGAGTTGTGCTTCACTTGTTGTGATTTTGACAGAAATGGTTATAGACAATGGGCTGGATGGATCTGGTTTGCATTGTATTTTCCGATTATAGAAATTGTGATATTTTTGTCTATTGTACAATCTGTTTTAATCAGAATGATATAATAGTATCGCTATGAATCCAATACCTGGTAACTGTTTTCGATTTATTTACAGGTGCTAAAGGAAGCTTATCACATTTAGTCTCACAGAGCTGAACATCTTATTGTTTCTCACTAATGGTCTTTTGCTCATGGCACCTGCAATGTTCTCTCATCTGCAAAATGTGTGGCCATTCTCAATGCTAAAGAAAGATGATTTGAAACTCTCAAACCAGTTGGTTCATAAGCTTTCACTTCCTGAACACACCAAGAATTTCATATTTGCTATTCGGGACCCAGATTCTCATTCTATAGTTTATATCCTGGCTGCACAAAACCTCTCAAAACAATCCGCTCTTGACACAGAACAGCTGATCAAAGAAGTTCAACCCGAGGCTGTAGTATGCTTGGTTTCTTCATCACTACTGACAGAAATCCAGGAAGATGAGAGTTTGCCAGATGATCAAGCGATCAATGTGCCCACTTCTTCTTTTGGAGTTCTTAAAAAATGTCTAGTTGATAAGATCAACAAAGAGCAGTACGAGGTGTCTGCTAAATCTCAGGTCTTGAGAGAGATCTTTGGGGTAGGACTGTATGGTCATATCTTTGCTGCCAAGAAAGCTACAGATGAGATCGGTTCACAATTCATATTACTTGAATCCCCATACGAGAGGTCTGCTGCACGATCACCAAGCAATGTTAAAACTGGATACTACATATCAGAGTTAAAAACTCCATATATCAAGTCTTTGCTTAAGAAAGAAACGCAGCCCAACTATGTGTCCAAAGAAAAGCAAGACAAAAGCCAGCCAAAATGTGATTACAAGGCTCCACCTTTTGCGCTATCTATCTATGGTTTACTGGCTGATCTCCATGAAATATTCAATATTATCCCTTCGATAAAAAATGCTCTGACTTCTGCCCAGGAAATGCTTTCTTGTATTAACAAAGGAGAGCCAATTGCTACCCAAATTTTGTTGGAGGTCCACAACTTCAGAATTGCAATTGAGGCCTTGAGAGTAGCTCTAAATGAAGCATCACGTTATCCCCTTGCAAATAACCAAAAAACATCAAAGCTGGATTTCTCTCAGATTTCTTCTGAAGAGACGAGCAATGCTATTTGTGCACAAGCCCTTAAAAGTCAAGCCAGAAAGTTTGGATCTTTAGTGGCTATAGTTGATGCGGGGAAGTTAGCTGGGCTAAGGAGGCATTGGACTGCAACTGTACCTCCTGAAGTTGCATGTTTGACTGATCAGTGTTTCACTCATTATCTTTCTGGTGATGAAGGAACAGAAGCTGAGCCATTAGCAGAGAATCCTATTTCCTTCGGTGCAAGGGCAACTTCTTTATTGAAAGTTGTTCCCTTCTTTGCACTTGTCAAGCTTGCTACATTCAAACTTCCTGTTTCGGTGAAGTTTGGTATAGAACACCTTCAAAGAACTGCGGGAATTGCCAATGTTGGTGCTAAGACTTGCCCCTTAAATTTTTCGGGTTTATTTGCCTTAGCTGAAAGGACTGGTTTGTTAGGAGTTCAGACCTCATTCTATGAAATAATGAGACGGAGGGCAGTGAAATTTGGGCCACTGGCTATGTTTTCTTGTAGCATGGCAACTTGTGCTGGGTTTATGGTGTATAAAGATGGGATATATTGTGCTGCTAAATCGATTCATTCGGTTCCCATGATTGTGAGTATGGGCCGTGGGCTCGAACGCTTGCAACAGGCATCTGAAGAAGTGAGGCAGAGTGGGATGAAAGCTCAGGAGAAGTTACAGTCTGTGATGTACACTCTGAGGAAGATTAATATCCAGTAACCAAAATCTGTCTCCAAGTATATTTGACCCTGAGCTCAAAATATTTTGTTTTCCTGCTTGAGTTCACTTCTTTCAATGCTGTAGTATTGATGGTATTTTAGTGTTGTCCTCTTTACGCACTGTTATGTACATATGGCTAGTGATTATAACTTGGAGGGTTAATTGACAATACTTTACGATTACTAACTGCGATTACTTCTTCGCATGCTGCAAGGATGGCAGTGTTTGTAGTTTCTGTTTTCTTCTTTCTTATCATTTTTCATGCACTGGCTGTGCATATGGTTAGTAATAAACTGATGACATTTAAGGTTGCAAACACTTCTATTTACGAATATTGTTATGTACAATAGAGAAGGAAAATATCCTCCCTTCCAGAACTCTCACTTCATCTCCCACTAATAAAATCCTCTGGCGTTTCCTTAAACTTTCTGCAAGTTTTGTTTATATGAGTTTCCCTGTTTCCAGTTTTTTAGTGGGCAACCCTGCATCCATCCCTGCAAAGACTTGAAGAATTGTGTAACCTTGAGCACCAGCACTTCCGGGAGGCTGTTTTCACCAGGTGTCCTCGGAAAGATGAGGCTCTGCATTTTAAGAGCAGTGGTTACGCCCACTGCATCCCACAGGCCAACAAATCCTTTCGTATTAATTTATTTGTAGAAATCATGTTTAGATTTGTATGTTAAATTCAATTATGCTATAATTTTTTGGTAAGAAATACGTCTTCAATCTTGGACATACAATTTTGACTGTGTGATTATGTAATTAAACCTAACAATTTGTTAGAAAATTAGCTCTTTCATTGTTTATCAATGCTATATTTCTCATCAGAAACTAATCATCATCTCTTGAATCAACTGATGGGGGGGGGGGGGGGGGGGGGGGGGGGGGGGGGGGGGGGGGGGGGGGGGGGGGTGATAGCGGGTTGGTATTTCTCCCATACAAACAAAGTGTTGGGTTAAGAAACCCTCAGCGGTCCACAACGATCTGATCAAATATACCAAAATAACACACTAAACATAAAACCAGAAAATAGAGAGACAATCACAAACACATAATATTTACGTGGTTCGATCAAATTAATCTACGTTCACGGCAAGAGGGGGCTAAATTTTATTTCTATGTAAGTTTCCACACGAGTACAAATTTTTTTGAGAGCTCTCATAGTTATCTATCTCTCTGTCTCTCTGATGTTTGTTAAAACTCTCACCGAAAACAAAATAAGAGTATGATTGATTGGGGGGACCCACAAGTGAGAGTGACCCCAATCAAATAAAAAATCTCTTCGAGATATGCTGTCATTCTACAATCTAAAATTGAGAGAAGAGATTTGAAATGAGTCCCACCCATTTTGGATTCAAGCCAAAAAGTCAACAATCTCCACCTTGGATTGAATGCTCAAACATCAATAACTAGAAAATTTTACCCATCTTGCAAACAATGGCCCAAACGGAGCCACCTAACAAGTGCGAATGTCTCCCAAATTCAAGCAGTGCTTGAACTTGAAGGCCGGGATCCATTTGGTCAACATGTCAGCTGGGTTGTCCGCAGTACCAATCTTCTTCATCGTGATGTTTCTTTCAGCAGTTGCCTCACGAATGAAATGATATCTGACATCAATATGCTTTGTCCTCTTATGATGTGCTGAGTTTTTGCTTAGATGTATTGCGCTCTGATTGTCGCAAAATACAACCGAACTAGCCTCCTACTGAAGTCCAAGCTCCCTTACAAGATTTTTCAACCAAATGACCTCTTTTACCGCTTCTGCTGCTGCTATGTATTCTGCTTCTTAGTAGACAAAACAACTGTCGACTGTAGAGTCGATCTCTAACTAATAGCTGAGCCAAAAAGAGTAAAAAGATAACCAGTCAAAGATCTTCTTTTATCGAGGTCACCTGCATAGTCAGAATCCACAAAACCTACAACTGAGGTTCCCAAAGTACTGCTATCAAAAACTAAACCCAAATCTGAGGTACCTATGAGATACCGAAGGATCCACTTCACTGCTTTCCAATGTGTCTTCCTTGGTTGAGACATGTATCTGCTCACTACACTGACTGCCTGGGCAATGTCTGGACGAGTGCAAATCATAGCATACATAATGCTACCCACTGCATTAGAGTATGGAACTCGGGACATCTCATTCTTCTTGTTCTCACTTGTAGGTGAATCTGAAGCTGAGAGCCTAAAGTGAGAAGTCAAAGGAGTCGTAACGGGCTTGGCCCTCTTCATCCCAAAGCGTTCTAGCACCTTTTCAATATAACTCTTCTGTGAGAGATATAATGTTTCAGCTTTTCTGTCCCTCCCGATCTCCATACCTAAGATCTTCTTTGTTGCACCAATACCTTTCATCTCAAACTCATCACTGAGTTGTTTCTTCAAAATAAGAATCTGCGACATGTTCTTAGCAGCAATAAGCATGTCATCGACATATAATAGAAGATAAATAAAAGAATCATCTCCTAGATGCATGTAGTACACATAACTATCATAAGTATTTCTTGAGTACTCATGACTAAGCATAAAATTATCAAACCTCTTGTACCATTGACTGGGATATTGCTTCAGGCCATACAAAGATTTCTTCAATCTGCAAACTTGATCTTCTTTACCTTTTATGAAGTATCCCTCTGACTGAGATATGTAGATAGTCTCCTCAAGTTTGCCATGCAAAAATACAGTCTTCACATCAAGCTGCTCAAGCTCCAGATCAAATAGAACAACCATGGCAAGCAATACACGAATGAAGGTATGCTTCACAACCGAAGAGAACACTTCATCATAGTCAATTCCCTCCTTTTGTCTATAACCTTTAGCCACTAATCGTGCTTTGAATCTAGCATCTTTAACCCCTGGGATCTCTTCTTTCTTCTTGAAAATCCACTTGCATCCAATTGTTCTTTTACCCTTAGGTAATTGCACCAAATCCTAAGTTTAATTCTTGTAAAGTGACTCGAGTTCTTCTATCATAGCCGTGGCCCAACATCCAGATTCTCCGCATGAGACAACTTTAGTAAAGTTTGATGGCTCTTGAATACACATCTCTTCAGCTGTCATGAGAGCATACGCTACTAATTCAGCATGTGCATATCTTTGAGGAGGTCTGATCTGTCTCCTCTCTCTGCCAGTGGCTACAGAATAAGGTTCTTCAGTCTCAGCATCATCATCATCTGAGCCTGAATCATGTTGTTCTTCTACAACTGTAGGAGCAATTTTTATAGATGACTTTTGAGAAGTCTCTCCCTCGAGCTCCACCTGAAGCTCCACCTTATCCATGATCTTCTCTACATTTCCTGTAGACTCAACAGAAACTTTCCCATGATCAAGCATATATCTTTTATTAAAAGTAACATCTCTACTAATAATGAATTTAGGAGAATCAGGATCAAGACTCCACAAACGATAGCCTTTAACGCCATCAGCATAACCAATAAATATATATTTCTTAGCTCTAGGCTCAAGCTTACCCTCTCTAACATTGATAGTAAGAGGGACATCCAAATACCTTTAAATTTGAATAGTCATTTGGTTTACCTAACCATACCTCATTTAGAATCTTGTTTTCAATGACGATAGAAGGAGACCGGTTCACCAAGTAACAAGATGTGTTAACAGCTTCAGCCCAGAAGTTTTTATCCAACCCAGAGTTTGAGAGCATACACCTAGCTCTCTCCGTCAACGTTCTATTCATGCGTTCTGCCACCCCGTTTTGCTGAGGAGTGTGTCTGACTGTACGATGTCGTACGATCCCAAAATTTGAGCAGAATTGATTGAACTCACCATTGCAGAACTCTAGGCCATTATCTATTCAGAGACGTTTAATCTTCTTTTCAGTTTGATTTGCAATAAGTATTTTTCACTTCTTGAAAGTTTCGAACACCTCACTTTTGCGCCTGAGAAAGTAAACCCAAACTTTCCTAAAAAATCATCAATAAACATCAGAAAATAAAGAGCACCATCTTTGGATGGAATCTGAGCATGTTGCCACAAATCTGAATGGATGTAATCGAGAATGCCCTTCATTGTATGTGATCCAGTCGAGAAGCTGACCCGAGTTTGCTTCCCAAACACACAATGCTCACAGAAATCTAGTGATGATGTATGGTCACCACAGAGTAAGCCACGTTTACTCAAAATAGTCATCCCCTTCTCACTCATGTGGCCTAAGCGCATGTGCCATAACTGAGTAGTGTCCCTATCAGCATCAGAGGACACACCTGCAGAGCCTGTCACCGTACTGTCTTGGAGAACATAAAGACTGTTCATCTTACTATCTTTCATCACAACCAATGAACCCTTAGTAACTCTAAGAGCTCCACCTCCACCAGTGTAAGAACACCCAATAGAATCCAAAGAACTCAAAAAAATCAGATTTTTCTTTAAGTCTGGGATGTGTCTCACATCTGATAAAGTTCTCACTATCCTATCGTGGCACCAGATATGAGCTGTACTAATGCCAATTATCTTGCAAACTGTATTGTTGCCCATCAAAACTGATCCACCACTTATAGATCTGTAAGTAGTGAACCAATCTTTATTTGGACACATATGATAAGACGCACTCGTATCCAAGATTCATTCTCTATCGGAACGGCCATCCAAGGGACAAACTGCAAGAACCGTCTTAGCAACAATGACAGTATCATCCTTTGCCGTTTTAGCTATATCTGAGGTTTCACCACGCTGGTTGTCTTTCTTCTTTAGAGCATAGCATTCTGACTTGTAATACCCTTTCTTGTGACAGTAAAAACACTCCACATGTTTCTTGTTTTGGGCTGACCTGGACTTTGAACGATTTATGGATTGCCCTTTATCACCCTTTCTGGTCTTCGTTCTACCTCTGGCTAGCAGGCCATCAGCCTGCCTATCGGTACCTCTCCTATTCAACTTTGTTCTTAACTCAGCAGAATTCAAAGAGGCCTTCACATCCTTAAAACTTATGGATTCTCTTCCGTACAACATAGAGTTAACAAAGTTTTCATAAGAGTCACGCAAGGAACACAACACAATGAGAGCCTGGTCTTCATCATCAAGCTTAAGATCCAGGTTTTTCATATCCATGATAGTTTTATTAAATTTATCAAGGTGTTCCTAAATGAGTGTACCTTCCTTCATCTTCAATGTGTATAGCCGCTGTTTCAAGTATAATCTCGTACTAAGAGATTTCTTCAAGTAGAGACTTTCGAGCTTTGACCACAACCCCGCTGTTGTTTCCTCATTGGTAGCTTCACGAAGCACATTGTCGGATAGTGACAATTGCAAGGCGCTGTAAGCCTTTTCGTCCATCTCTTCGATCTTAGCACTAGTCATATCTTCTGGGTATTTTCCATCGATAGCTTTAACCGTGCCTTCACGTTACAACAAAGCCTTCATCTTTATCCTCCATAGGCCGAAATAATTCTGGCCATCGAAGATTGACACCGAGAACTTCACAGAAGCCATTGTGGAGGATTGAAATTTGTCCTAGAACCGAGAAGCTTTGATACCAGTTTGTTGGGTTAGAAACCCTCAGCGGTCCGCAGCGGTCTGATTAAATGTACCAAAATAACACACTAAACACAAAACCAGAAAATAGAGAGACAATTACAAACCCACAATATTTACGTGGTTCGATCAAATTGATCTAAGTTCACGGCAAGAGGGGGCTAAATTTTATTTCTCTCCGAGTTTCCACACGAGTACAAAATTTTTTGAGAGCTCTCGTAGTTATCTATCTCTCTATCTCTCTGATGTTTGTTAAAACTCTCACTGAAAACAAAATGAGAGTATGATTGATTGGGGGACCCACAAGTGAGAGTGACCCCCAATCAAATAAAAAAATCTCCCCGAGATATGCTGTCATTCTACAATCTAAAATTGAGAGAAGAGATTTGAAATGGGTTCCACCCATTTTGGATTCAAGCCAAAAAGTCAACACAAAGGATATACTGTCTTATACAATAATACTCACTTCCCATGCATAGTATTTGGCAGCATGTATTTCCTTTTCCCTTACAATATCCTTTTACTCGTCACAGTTTGCATGTATGTGCATATGTGCTATAGTGGGTGTGTGTTTATGATTCGTTTGTGTGCATGCGGTGCATGAACGCGTTCCCGTTCATTCTTGGTTGCTACATGCACCTGTGATTGTTTATGTGCGCGTGCACATGCGTGTGTGTATGGTATTTTGATGTTTTTATTATGCTTTTGCTTTGTCTGGAAATTTCCTGACAACTTATAAATGGGATTGACACATTGCAGTGACATCTATTACCGAAAGCACAGTAAATACTTCTGTGGAGTCTCTCAGAGAAGGGTGAGGGAAGCTTCATTGTCTTTATTTCTAAGGAGTATGGGGAGAAGTGAAGGAGAGAAGCTTCTTGACCTCAGCAAGAAATTTGAGCTAGTCCCATAATTTATGCCATAGTGTATATGGTTGCATAATAGTCATCTGCAGGATGCTCTTAGAGCTGTGCTTCATTTCTTGTATTTGTGGCCATTCTCCATGCTAAAGAGAGATGATTTGAAACTCTCAAGCCAGCTGGTTCATAAGCTTTCGCTTCCTGAACACACCAAGAAATTCATATTTGCTATCCAGAACCCAGATTCTCATTCTATAGTTCACATCGTGGCCGCACAAAACCTCTCCAAACAATCTGCTCTTGATGCGGAACAGCCGATCAAAGAAGTTCAGCCTGAGGGTGTAGTATGCTTGGTTGCTTCATCCATCCTGACAGAAATCCAGAGAGTTTGCCAGATGATCAAGAGATCAACGTGCCCACTTCTTCTTTTGGAGTTCTTAAAAAAATGTCTAGTTGATAAGATCAACAAAGAGCAGTACGAGGCGTCTTCTAAACCTCAGGTCTTGAAAGAAATCTTCGGAGTATAACTGTATGGTCACATCTTCGCTGCCAAGAAAGCTACGCATGAGATTAGTTCACAATTCATATTACTTGAATCCCCATACAAGAGGTCTGCTGCACAATTGCCAAGCAATGTTAAAACTGGAGACCATATATCCAAGGTACAAATTCTGTCTATCAGCTATTTGCTTAAGAAAGAAATGCAGCCCAACTTTGTGTCTAAGGAGGCATTGGGCTACACCTGTACCTCTTGAAATTGCTAGTTTAACTGATCTATGCTTCACACATTATTTTTGTCGCGACGAAGATACAGAAACTGAGATATTAGCAGACAATTCTATTGCATTGGGCGCAAGAGCAACTTCTCTTTTGAAAGTTGTTCCTTTCTATGCACTCGTAAAGCTTGCTATTTTCAAACTACCCGTTCCAGTGAAGTTTGGTATAGAACGTCTTCAAAGAAGTGCGGGAATTGCTAACGCTGGTGTCAAAACTTGTCCTGTAAGCCTCTCAGGTTTATTTTCCTTAGCTGAAAGAACAGGTTTACTTGCAGTTCAGACTTCATTCTATGAAATGATGAGACGGAGGTCGGTGAAGATTGTGCCATTGGCTATATTTTCTGGTAGCATGACAACTTGCAGAGGGTTTATGGTGTATAAAGATGGTATATTGTGCAGCTAATCGGTTCATTCAGTTCCTATGATTGCTCCAATGGGTCGTGGGCTCGAGCGCTTGCAACAGCCATCTCAAGGAATTCAGCAGGGGGGGTACTGAACCACAGGAGAGGCTACAGTTTATTATGCCATACCTGAAAAAGGTTAAAATCCAGTGATCAAAGGATGCATTTTTCAGTTTGATGTGCATCTGAAAAAGGACCTTTGCTTCTCTTCTTTCTTGTGCTTTTCATAAACCGATCTGTATATATTGTTTCTTAATAATATTTTTGAAATGTAGGGAGAATTGGATTGAGCAGTGCAGTCAGAATTAAAGTCACTGTCTTTTTTAGCCTCATAAGTCAGATACTTGGCTCTCAGAGTTCTAACATGTGTTCAATTTTATATATCAAAGTGTGCCTCTCATTACAACTCAAATGTTTTCATACAACCAAACAATTTGAATAGAGAAAACTTCACTTGATTTCCCTATTCCTCTTTTTGGTGTTAAATAAGGGCTACACCAATGTAACGGGTATTTTTGACATCAGATTCCATGAGTATAGAGCCTCATACTGCTGCACCTTTAAGTGTAAGCATATCAGATATTTTGTTGGTGTAGAAATCTGGTTGAATGGAGTTTTTGGGGCTTTGAAGCGTTTCCAAACTAGTCACACCTGTACACAAGGAAAACACCAATTTTAGAGGAACTTCTACAAAGCTATAAGATAAGATTTTAGCACTATAAAATCACCTGAGAGAACAAGAAGGGTTTTGCAGCCGCCGTTCTGACCAAACAATATATCGGTATCAAGTCTGTCTCCTACCATGCATATTTGTGATTTAAGAATACCAAATCTGCACCAGAAAAAGGACAATATTACAATTGATTATGACAAAACTATCAAAGGACCATCTCACTTTATGCTATCAACTATTATATATACACTAGCTAGAAACAGACAATTTTTTTAGCTCCTCATAGACAATGATTATGAGAATTTTTTAAATATACAATTGATTATCAGAAAACAATCAAAGGACCATCCTACCATGAATATTTGTGATTTAGATACTGGAGGTTAAACTTCCCTCCTGACTAGTTTCAGGGTCTAAATTTGTTAAATATCCATGTTTGAGAAGATTGCAACTTCAGTTCTGCAATCAAGGTTGGCCTCTTTAACAGCGCTCTGTTGATCAGTTCACAGAGACCTCACTGACCGAGTAAAACAATATGGATGGAAATAATATTAATAGCTGATTCCAGGTTTTTCAAGTGCTTTACACAAGCTACAAAAGTCCTTACATAAAGTTTTTGTATATAATACCGAGCTGCTTATAATGTCACTATAGGTAAATAAAGAAGATTTCTACTTCAACAAAGGGATATAGGTAAGACTTTGTTTTTAGTAGATTTTAGTACAGTGCTCTTTGTAAAATTGCATTTTCTTTAAATTAAAAAAAATGAAATAGTCACAAGTAAAGTTGTGCAATGCATAATTGATCTCTTAAACAGCTTTCATAATGTATTGCTTCTGGCAGTGGAAACCATTCATGCTATTACATTACGACATCTTTACGTGAACCCTTTAAACCAGTGTACTATTTGTTATACAAAAACATAATATGTTTGGTTCCGGTTAATGGAAAATTGATTTCTTCATCTAGACAAAGGAAGTCTACATTGGCATAGTCAGATATGAACCAGTGTCCTATTTGCTATAGAAAAAACATAGTATGTTTGGTTCCTGTTAATGGAAATTTAATTTGTTCATTTTAGACATAGCAAGACTTCATTGGTATATGGTTAGCAAATTTATGAAATATTCTAAAGATTTGTGAATTATTGTTCTTCCTTGTCACTATACACAAATGCCGTTTGATGCCATTTTTTGTAAAATGGAATGCCAGATCGACTCACATAGTATCCAAGTGAAGATTATAAGTCTACGTTCTAGTCCAAACTGACTCTTTCCCCCCCTGCTGAAGTCTGCATGATTTAATACACGAACCAATTTTCCAAGGTTATCCCCACCCCTAATTTATCCATACAGCATGATCATTCTCTTATAGTCCTCACTATATGAATTGTCACCAATTGCATGGAACAAAGTCCAATTAATGAAATGATATAACCTAGAGCATACACACAACACATCTTACTTACAAAGAGCTGCTCTTGTTATGCTCCAATCCCCTCTGTTGCATGAATAAACAACTATGAAGCATGAAACTATATATTTATGTTAGCCTTGACCAAAACACCATATAGTCCCATGTTGGTCATTCTACTATTCTTTCATTTCCATCAGCCTTCTAATTTCATCTTTACAAAGCCTGTATGTTTATTTTCACTAGAGAAATGGAAAACTGTTGTAAAGAACAGATTTTTGTTGGCTTACTTGTCTGACAAGTAATCCATCATAAATGTTGAAGGCTTTCCTACGACAAGTGGCTCCCTTTGGGTTGAACCACAGAGTGCACCAACCATTGAACCACCACCTGAAATAGATAAGTAAATTAGGAAGGCATGTATTGTATGCTTCTGTTAAGTTTAATGCTTTAAGAAGTGATATGATATTTTGCCAACAAAACTATATTATCAGGTGGCTTGCAGATGAAGACCCATGTTTTATTTGGTAATATCTGACAAATACTACAATGACTTGAAAGAAAAATTGTAAAACAAAAATAAGGCCCATAGTGATAGGGTTAATAAGAGGTTTTAGATATAATATATAACCTTCTTGAAATGGAAAGATGACCAGGACTACTTCAAGCTCATCTCAGTTTATAACTAAACAATTAACTCCATCTATTATTCTTGTTGAATAGTATTCACGCTTGATAAATGAAAAAAGAGTTATAGAGGTAAACCTGCCCATTCTTGAGCATCAGTAAGATGAGTTACAGCATCTCGGTTTGTTGCAATGAAAAGACAGCCAGGATTTTCACGTATACAAAGAGTTCCATACCTGCAAATAGAAAATGAATATTGGCATCATTCACAGTAAGATAGATTTGATACTCTATCCTTGATTTCACGTAGGGTGTTGAAATTTTCAAGATTTTGGTTTTTTTTAGTGTTTCGGTGAAAGCAAACATGGATTTATGGTGTAATTTTGGGTTAGGGTTGATAAATTGGGGTGAAATTAGGGTTACTGTGTTAGAGTTTGAAGAGGGCATGCTGGAGGAGAGACCTATTTGAAGATGGGTCACAACTTTGGAGCTGAAACTTGGAAGGGGAGACCTGGTATGAACCCTAAGTTCAAAATCAAACCTCGCCCTAAGAGAGGCATGTGCTTCCCACATGCTCTCAACTATCACTGCCTAATCTTAAAAACTACCTGCCATGTCATTACTTTTTATCCACGTCAGCGCTCAAATGATGCTCAGACCTTTTTTCTTTTTCTTTTTTCACCGCCTTTGAACTTACGGGTCTTCTTGCGTAAAGGCGTACTTGTAATACCAAAAAGACTCCGAGCTACTTTTAATACCAACAGGTAAAAGTGGTCTATTTTAATACCAATCTGGTAATTTAGCCTTATCCAAAGTAAGATGAGTTTCAAAGCTATAACCTAACATATTGCAATGTATAAATTTTAAGAAAACCTGATACAGTCCATATGGATGCATATCCAAAGTGATGTGAGTTTCAAAGCTATCTCATCAACCACGGATTCTGGTAATCCCTTCAGACTATTTCTAGTCAACATGAATTTCATACTATTTGTGGTAATTGGTCTTTCATATTGGTTAACATGATCCTTGAATTTGCAAATGGTACAGAAACAGAGAAACCGGATTACACCACTTCAAAAAGGAATGAGGCATCGATATACTATCCTCATTCTTGAATACAAATCCGATAAGGTCAACGTATTAATGCTAATCAATGAAACATCAGATGTAAAATGACTAAAGAAAGCGACAAGACGTTAAATGCCAGGCTACACCATAAGGGATAAGAATGGATCTCATGCATGGAAGCAGCGACAGAGGTAGAAAAGGGAGACTCATGTTCCTTTTCTGTACTTCCTACCTTTTTCTTGGAGATATTTTTTGCATCTACAAGCCACTTAAATCTTTTTCCTCTTTTGCTTTCGTTCTTTAGTTCATAATTCTTTTGCATCCCTTTCTGCTACTTTTTTCTGTAAACAAGAAGAGAAGGTGCAAGCCCTTTCGGATAACCCAAGAGTTCTTTCTGCTTGGTTTATTGCATCTCCAGTGGCATTATACCAACATTGACTCCAGTGAGGAACAGGAACTTGAATGTGTCCAAGATACAATTTCCCTTCTCTTATAGTCACCAAAGATCTATTTCCCTTCCTCTTTCACCTAGTGAGCCACCATAAACCTAATGAGTTATACATAACTACCAGGTTTTGCCTAGACCTCTTCTACAAAATCATCTTTCTTGATACCCATCAAACTCTATGTACTATTTCATTACCAGCTTGTCAACAACATTTGTTAGTCTTGCTATTATACTAAGTTGCGTCCATATAAATCAGTTCCTATTTTTCGCTATCTCCATCCATTATCTGTTATAGAAGTCATTTCTAAGACACTGGGTTGAGTGTTACAAAGTCCAAGATGTCAACATTTTCATCTCTTCATGAAAGTAACAACAAGGCTACTTACTCCATCATAGGATGATGAAGCATTCCTATTAGACAACTTTCAGTGACAGGATGTGGTTCCTCAAAAATTGCCAGAAGAACTAAAAAGGGTTACCTACTCCATCATAGGATAATGAAGCATTCCTATTAGACCACTTTCAGTGACAGGAAGAATGGTTCCTTCAAAATTTCCAGAAGAACTAATTTCTGAATTTATACATGTCCACCTGTTGGTATAGCATGAAAATTTCATTTTCATGATCTTGAAATCCTTGTGCACAGACCAAGAAGAACTTGGTACCAATAAATATACGATTGACTGTATCAGGATAAAGAATAATAAGAACTTAATTAACTATTGCAGATCTCACTCAAATTTCACCCTTATGATCCATAGCTAACCCTATTGATTGACAAAGGTTCAGAAGATGATGATGATGAGGAAAAACCATAAATCCCGTGCCTGCCAATTTAGGCAGATAGCCTATAGAATTGTTGCTTACAAGGCCATAAAAGATGTTAAAAAAAGCATATGGACTGCCCTTGCACATAAACGTTAAGTTAATAAAATGAACTACGAAGGAAATGAAATCATGGTGTTTGCTATGAGTCACTAAGTGACACAATGATGAAAAATTATACAAATGCAAATTAGTACCCTATAGTCTATGCGAGTCTTTCTGTCCTCTGATAATACAAACAACACAAGTTAGGAGGTAACTTACTGGACTTTGTAGTAATTGAAATATCGATCAAATCCGACTACAACCGCTCCTACCTAAAAGTTGAAATCCAAAAACATGTTAGGTGAAATTTTGGAAAGATATAACTTCTTCTTGGATCTACATCAGGAGCTCCATAACCAACCAAAAGAAGAAGCTAGATAGTAAACTGGAAACCAAGGGAGAGGAAAAATACACTCTCGTCGTGCTCCATGTAATAACCAGGTTTCAGCTCTATCTTTTTCTCGCCATCTTCCTGAAAAGAAACATACAAAAAATATTTCTATTTGCATAACCAGAAGTTTATATAGAAGATAAGCATAAAATTCCAGTCTGATCGTAAATTTCTGTGGAAAGGGTAGCATTCCTAAGTTTCGTAAAAGTTAAAAGTAAAGATTCATCATACATGAATCAAACTGCAAATTTAAAGCTTAATGCTCCTGCTCCCAACATAAAGTAACTTATTTCCTGTGAAAGGTGATATGTATGTCCACAAACATGCATGCCTTGGGAAGAAAATCTCCACACTAGGCTCTTAAAGAAATCCCTAGGAAGTTATGTAAGGACTACTAGGTCACATTTATTCCTAGTTATCACTGTGGATAATGTATATAGGTTAGAAACCATAGCTGCTTGAGTTTTCTGATATCTTGTTGATTCTTCCTCCCGCTTTCTTATCGCAACTTTGAGCGGTAATTGGTAAATGGATGATTTTGTTATCTACTTCTATCCATCACATTTGTTGAGAAGTCTCCGATATGGATGTTAGGTCCTGTTAGCAATTTTGTTGTCTACTTCTACGCACTCAAGAACACATTTTTCCTTTTCAGCATCTATGCCTAAGGCTCGAAGAACCAAGCACTTGCTGATCCAACCCCCTTAGAAGGACTATTCACTTGTCTAGTTTGTGTTTTTTTTTCCTAAGAACTTCTCAGCCCTTCCCTGTATACTTCATATAACAGTATAGTCCTAACTTTAACATGAACCCAGACTTCCCGCAATTGAAAAATGACCAAGAATTATCGAGTACAAAGATGAACTGGGAGAGGAAATAGAAGCTGAAACTCTAACGTTCTAGTCAATGAAATGTATTCATTGCTTCTTGTTTAACATAGATTTTATAGGAAAGATTATAGTTTACCATACCGGACCACCAAGATACTGGAATCCAGCAAGTTCAAGTTCCTTGAGAATTCCCTCCTCACCTATCACATACACCTGACATTTGAAGAAAAACATTTCAGATCACTAGTTCCTCTCCGCTCAAGGTAAAAACATAACGGATAAATTCATGAAAAATGCGCAAATTTTAAGGCGAAAACAAATTGAAATAGGTTTCAACAATTAATTCGGTGAAAACAAAGCATGAACCTTCTTATCCTTAGGGAAGTCAATGGACTTCAAGTAAGCAGCAGCAGCGAAAGACGAGGCAAAGATCTCTTCCTACACCAATCCACAAAAGATCACTATAACAATAACCCAACTCAAATAAAAATAAATAAAAAAACAGAACAACACATAAATAGATACCCAAACGGGCATAATAATAAGTAACTGACCTCATTGACTTTCAATCCCAAAGTTTCGAATTTCTTCCCGTATTGCTTCCGGGATTTTGTCGAGTTGTTCGTCACAAAAACCAATCTTTTCCCCTAAGTTACCCAGTAAACAGGATAAAATTCCAATTTTAAATAAGAAAAAAAAAAGCAAAAGCAAAAGCGTTAAAAAAATAAAAAAAACCCCCCACCTTTGAGCGGAGCATATCCAGGGTTTCAGGGACGCCACTGATGAGACTGTCCCCTTTCCAAATAACCCCTGCACTCAACGAATTTGCCAAAAAAAAAAAAAGATATCAAAAAGAAAGAAAGAATCAAAAACTCTGAACAAAGTTCTAGTAAAAGATGGTAAAAAAATAGGCTCAAGCGGGAGGACTGAGCTGACCATCGCAATCAAAGATGAAGGTTTCGACGGAGCCGATGAGCTCATCGGGGTCGGTGAGGGTCTGGGCTGACGCTCTGATCGCCGCCGAAGAATTTGATGCCATCCTCCCCGCTGGAAAAAGACCCGCTCGTTTCTTGAAGAGGAGAGGGTTCGCTATAGATTTCGAAAAGGAGCAGAGGGAGGGAGAATAATTAACAAGTGAAGGGTTCGGGATTCTACTCAACAACATCATTACTTCCTTCTTCTTTCTTTTTCCTCGGTGAAGATGAAGTTGGGGTGGGGGAGAGGCGCTTGTCTCGGGTTTCGACGGGCATCTCTTTCGGACTCGTCGAGCCTTTGAAAAGGGATGATGGATTGTGGATGTGTGGTGCGGGCGAGGGAAATTTGAGCTTGAGATATATAAAAAAGAAAAAAAAAGGTGTGGTGCAAATTTCAAGCCTGTTTCCTTTTGACCCCCCTTGTACATTTTTTTGTTGTACTTCTGTTACATTCTACTTGTGACATCCCACCGACCCAAAGTTAGAGCCCACATTGATGAGGGAATAAGATATTTAAAGGTTTATATAGTAAGCTAAAGATTAGAATCGGCTAGTCGATTTTGACAGTGATTTGAGCCAAATAGCACGTTACACTCGGTGGATCCCCCGGCTCATACAAGCCAACGGGCCGGGGCGTGACACTACTAATTACAAAACCCATAAGACCATCTCCAGCAGGTAGGCAAATTTTCACCCCTTCTCTCCTGCCACATCACTTTATTCCCCCACCACATAATTCAATAACACTCATTTCCCTATCAACTCTGCAGCAGCTAGTTTTTCAAAAACTTTTTCACTTTATTTGGGACCCACCATAACCACATCACACCAACATATACCCCACCATATTTATTCACTCATATTTCTTATTTCATATATTATTATTACTATTATAACTAATATATTTATAATTATAATTTTATTAATAATTTAATATTCAATGAAGGTTGTATATTAGGATTTTGAGGATTAGGAAAATTGTAACCTGGGGGCAAATTGTAATTTTGTGAAGGATCCATGAAGGTTGCAAAAAAGGCTTGACAATGGAAGAAGAAAGTAGAGAGAAATGCAAAAAGGAAGAAAAAAAGGGTGTAAAATCTTAAATTTTTTTGGTGTCCAAATGACACAAATTTAGGCTCTATTTATAGACCTTGAAAAATTAGAAATAATGGTATAAAAAAAATTTAATTCGAATTATTTATGCTCCAAATCTACAATTTAAATATTAGGTGAAAACAAAAAAGAGTTGGTCCAATGGGGAGAGGGCACGTTTCCATGTGCATGGCTGGTCAAAAATCATGGGGTTGGTGGGGGTTGATGGGGCTGCGTGCTCCTCTCCTATTGGACCACTCTTCATTAATTTTTTTTTCTTTTTCTTATATAGGAGGCGGGCCCCACATAAAGTGTATTTCATGCAATTTCACGGAAGGAAAATATTTCACCCCTTGGAAAGCTTTTGAAATTTCTCTTCCTATTCCCCTAGCTGCTGTATGGAAAAACCACCCTTTTCCCCTCCTATTGCACTTGGTCTAAGACTCAAACAACACCAACCTAAGCCTTTCCAAAGGATCAAAGACACAGACGCAGCTATAGCTACAAACGTGCATGTATAACTAGAACACTTCATTCTTTGCCCTCCCTCTTTTTCTCACCGCCAGCTCTTTGTTTTCTGAGGTTGATGCACAACTGGTACAGTTCCATCCCTAGTAGCAATGTCTCCAATTCCGTCTCCATTCATGACCGAAGAGGCCGTTTTGTCTTATTAGCCAAAAGGAAGCAAAATAAGTTGACTTTTTTTTTTCTCTCCAAAGCTTGAAGAGAAAGGAACTTTTTTGTGAGTGAAGACTGTTATTTCTATCACTCAAAATGCTCCAAATCAATGCAAAAAGATGAGATTCCCAATAGACTCTCTATGATACCCAAATCACGTGGCAGGGAGTCACAATAGTTTAAACTTGTAGCACAAAGACTCCCACATAGATCTCACGCGCACACGGTCTGTGAACAAACGTTCATGCGTTTCGTTTTCTTTTCCACACGGGACACACAAAGCGTCTATCTGATTTTTTTTTATTAACAACCTATACTTTGTACTCACTTTCCCCCGTAACGCCAACCAGAATGGCGTTTTAGTTTTCAAAGGAGTAGATCCCCCCCCAAATATCTACGCATAAAACTCCATCCCCATCCACTAAGAAGTGATATGGATACTTTGTCGAGAAACTCGCTGGAGAATTTCAGTATCCCCGCATACTACGATCTTCGCAACTTGGAAGCCAACCCACAATCAACAAAGATAAAAAACAACCATAATCAAGAAGAAAGAACACCAAGATTTACATGGTTCGGTCAATTAACTTCGACCTACATCCACGACGCAACAATACGAGAAATCCACTATGTATCAGGGAGAACTATAAGAGAAACCACTCAACTCGTCTTTTAATCTCTCAATCTCATATACATAATCAAATCTCATATTCTCTCCAAAAAAACTCACTCTTCACAATCTTTTAAATGGACAAAGACCGCGAACCATCTCTCAATGTTGTAATCTTTTGCATGGATAAAGACTATGAAACCCTCCCCTCTCGTACAATATCCTTGAATTAGGCTATGCTTCTGCTAACCCTAGTTACAAGAATATTGGCTCTCTGTACTCGTCTTTTTGGTTTTTCCTCTAATAATAGAAGAATATATATAGGAAAAACAAAATCCTATCTTTACCCTAACTTCCTAATTAGAATAAGTTTCAAACTCCTCATCATGATGAGACCTAATCTCCTAATCATGACAGATCTAACACTATCTAATGCTCATGAAATTATACAAAGAATCAAAGGCACAATCCCAACAAAACTACCCTTCGCTTTCTGTAACCATTTTCTATGATACCCTCACTAAATTATGCATGATGTAAAGTCTTAACAATTCAAGATACTTGAACACTAGATGACCAGTCAATTGTCTACTAAAATGAACATTCCACCTCCCCCCAGCCCTAACTTGTTATTGACAAGACTTAACAGAAGTTAAAACATGTAGGGCAA
This sequence comes from Asparagus kiusianus, assembly GCA_022839385.1. Lineage (NCBI taxonomy): Eukaryota > Viridiplantae > Streptophyta > Magnoliopsida > Asparagales > Asparagaceae > Asparagus > Asparagus kiusianus. Next base: position 14,023 of record BQKN01065642.1, on the reverse strand, counting down.
GTTCGTATAACTATGGAAAAGAAGAGGCCAAGGTGAGATCATTAAAATCCATTTGTCCATCCAAAAGTAAGTTTTCTCTTCCAGGCCCACTTGAACAAGTATATTGATTTAAACCCTAACCTAATTTTTTGAATGAAAGTAACAGTGAGAGGCGCACCTACTTCTCACGTGCTTCAACTAATTCTAATCGTCAAAATAGTAACCCTTTAATACGCTCCAAGTAAGCGATTCACAGGTTATTTGGCCGTCGACCAACTTTTGGGTCTATTTGCACAATGGGCCAAGAAAAAAATACCAAAATAACGTGGGAGCGAGGAAAAAAACACCAAAATAGGAAAAGGGGTCAAAAACAAATAGTAATATGATAATTTAGCCCAAAAGAATGTGACAACGCTAAAGTAGTTGTCATCAAGATTTTTAATTGTATTATCTGCATAAGGTAAAACACCAAAAAATTTTGACCAAAAGACTAGCTTTTTTTTTAATAATAATAATAGATAATGGATACTGTAAGACTCATACACGGATCATACTTGTGAATCACTATCATGATTCATATGATAAAGAAAATAAATCTTATAATTCTAGTAGCAACGAGTAATTTTAAAAATTCGGTCTAGCTAAACGCCTAGAATTGTCAAAAAGATAAAAATATGATTTCAAAAGGAGGAGCGATAAGCACAAAAAGTTCAACAAAACATCACAACAGCACCTTGGAAGCGATTGACCACTTACATCAACATTTCAAATTACAGTCAATTATTTTCTAGACTAGTATGCAATTGTTCTTAAATTGTCCTATACACAGTAAGCTGCAATCAAATTGCAGTTTGATGAATATACACTGTACAAAAGCTCATGTGTTACAGCCACGAGTCAGTTCTTTTTCCCAGAAAAAAGAATCAGAACAGAGACAATGTGCCACCTCTGAGTAGAGAAGGTAAGCAAGCAAGCAAAGGTATCAATGCCAACCAATCCATACCAAATGATAACTTGACTTCATGCTCAATTCCGAAAGAGACTGGATAATACCCTACACAGATTCCACCAACAATAATTTTGCAGCAAAAGGGGCTTATGCGAACAATTTGGTTTTTCAATTTCACACAATGTTGAATGGAACTAGCTGATGGAGAGTATTTAGGATTTTTCGCATTATCAATAGCATGTTGTCATCACCGGTAACGGATCGGGTATGTTGCGTCTTACTGGGGGTTCAAGCCGGTTCCCATGACATTATTTGACTGAGACATACCTGCAAAAACTATCTCAATCAGAATATAATGCATTTTGATATTCAATCCTCTTAGCAAACACAATAAAGTCAGTTTTGAGGTCATAAAAAAACACGATTAAAAAAAATGTGTTAATCACAAATAGACACCACTGTAGTGTCGTTATTTTTAGCTTACTACCAAGCCTTATTTTCGCTGATAGACCTTCTGACCGAAATTTTTTGACTCCTTTACCTTCAAAGAAAGAGAAATTTGTTCTCTGACAAACAGAAGTTAAAAGAACCTCTGAGGGCAAAAGAGTCAAAAATAATTTCAACGGGTCTACATGCAGAGATAAAACTAGTGGGGTAGTAAGTTCAAAATAGTGATATTACAGGAGGACTATCAGCAATAATCCAATAAAACATTGATTACACCACCAGGAAAAAAAATATTTACACAAACGATGGAAGGGAGAAGAAATGACAGGCAATGTTATCGATAGCGGATAGGGTCGCGTAGCGGTGAGGCATTGCTAAGGCTATTTCGGCTATTGCGGCAAAATAGCGGTAAAAAACGCAAAGTCAAATAACGGTCTAATTTAGATATGTATAAATACTAAAAAAAAATTAAAGAAAAATCTAAGAAATCTAAAAGTACATATTGGATGATTTAAATAGATCCTAAACATGAAATAGACATGTAACCATCACGTAATACCGAAGATGACCGGTGGAGTCAAAAAGTCGTCTTCGAGAAGAAGAGCTTAGCGGTGACAGGACTGCCCTAAGAGGAGCTCACGGTGAAGGAGGTGAGAGGAAGTATCAGGTAGATGCCAGAGGCTATGAGAGGTGACGAGAGTATGCTGAAAATCACAGGAGACGGTGGAATGCAATGATCAAGGGTTGAGTTTAATTTTTAAAAAATAAGCCTCAAGCCGTTTTCAAATAGCAGTCAAAAAGCAAATTTCGAATGCAATCGCTCAGTGTTTACCGTTATGACACACTATTGGTCGCTTTTGCGAACAGACATATTCCGCAACATGTCATCGCTATTGCGCGATAGCGTAACGGGCGATAGCATCGCGGGAAGGGACCGCTAACGCTATTAGCGCCGCTATTGCGGGGCTATTTACCGCTATTTATAACAGTGATGACAGCTAACTTGTGATGGAATCTTGAACCATAGAAGATTAGGGTCAAGATTATACATCATTAAGTACAAGGAAAGAAGTTATAACAAGGATGATTAAAGTTTACCTCGTCAAATAATGAATTTTTTCTTCCACTGGGCAAGGCAGCTGATGATGTCCACCAACGTGTTCTGGTCAATGATCTCCGCCTCTGTCTGATGAGCGGTCTTTAGTGAAGAATCGGGAGCTAAAGAGAAATAAATGCAAACTAACTCTTGTGACAGTATTTTATAATTGCATCCATCTTCTTTCCTTTTTTTCTGCCTGACATGCAAACCACTAGCATCAAAGATTTAATTGTCATTGTTAACCTTATCTGCATTTACTTCTGCATTCAATAGTTTTCTTCTTCTGGCTTGAATTTGTCTCACGCATTCAGAAACCAAGACATGAAACTTTGGAGGAGCCTTATTTGAAGAACTAACGCCAGCCTTCTTCAAAGCTTGCGAAATCTGTTTCTGAATCCTCTGAAAGTGCACAGGGCAGAGACAGGGAACTGTAGATCTCAGAACTGGCTTCCCACATGTAATGTGGACACTCTGCGCACTGCTCAATATCAAAAAGGCCAAATTAACCAAGAAAGAGCATGAAAGTTAAAATATAGGTAATAGTTTTTCCTCAGGAAACTAATGATCGTGCCATAAGGTTCATATCATTCAAATCCATTCAACTAAGAATCAGATAACAATCTGTAACTGTGCGTGCAAATCAACACATAATGATACACAAGTACTCAAGTTTGAAAGACACGATGCGTTCATTGAATGACCGTAATGGGCACATTTCAGTTACATACAGCTATATTTGACGTCATAATTGATTAGCTACCTTTTAAGCCATATCCATTGGGACATAACTATGGATATCAGTAGGTTTACCAATTTCGCAACCGTAACAATTTGCTTATGTAATGGAATATGCAATATAGTGTTCACATAGAAGTTTAATCCAGTATCAAGTATCAACTAAAGGCATACTTTAGGACATCCTTCCAGCAGAAATCGCATGGGAGACTACTAGATATCATGACTTTCACTCTCAACAGAAATAACTTTTGTATGAATAAATCCTATCACAAAGAATAAATCACAGCTAAAGGATGCTACATTGATGTTGATATATGTCATAAATAACACAAATCATACATGTCTAACAAGAATAATGACATATCGTTCAAAGTTACCAGAAAAAAAATATGCAACATCTGAAAAAGACATGGAAGAGTGATCCACACGTCTTTCAAACTTCAACAGTCCTGGATCTTTGGCAGACCTCATTGTGTACATAAGTTCACATGACCTGATATATATGTTGTGCACATGAAGGAAAAGCAGGACAACTTACACATGCATTCATGCATGAGAAGCATGGTTATGCAAAAATGTACTCTAAAGGGAGAAGATTTGGGTATTACTGCATCTGTATTTGTCTTCTCTTTCTGGTACCGGTCCTGGTACAGACATTGTCTAGGCACTAAGCTCTTTAATCTTTATCCATATCGATAAAGCCAAATTTAGACTCAAATTAAATTTGTAGACTCTTCAATATTAATGTATAATCCAATAAAATATCTTTTTATTATATTATGTGATACTAATTATATTAATTTCTATACAATTGTATATGCTTTTTTTTCTTTTTTCTTTTTGGTATTGAGGGAAATTGAGTCAGGAGTGTGCCTTTCATAGGAGCACCGAGTTTGAATCCCACCTAGGTCGAACTTCAACCGTTACGTAGGAGGACTCAACCCAGGTGGGATCAATCTCCAGTTCAACTCAACAGGTAGACCTACTACAGACCAAGCAAGCGCCTGAAGGTATGGGTCCCATTTTAATATTCCAATATTTGGATATCTATTCAGATGCATTGGACAGTTTATCACTGTTCATATTTATATTTTAGGTATTGCAGATGTGGTTATACATATATGTCAAAATACAGACATTTTGTTGAATTTACATCTGATTATTCATATTCATGCACTCCACTAGAAAATGTGTGCATATATCCAGTTTGCACATTCACTTTATTATGGATGTGTAAATGTTAATTTGTTCAGGATGCAGCACAGGCAGGGCCGGTTCTGAGATTTTAGGGGCCCTGTGCGTCAAGTAAACACATGGCCATTCTCTATATATAAAATATCAACAAATTCCAATTTGAATCCCTAAAGTGCTAGGGAACAAAATGTTACTGATCATACATTAAAATCAACAAAATGTTACCCAATAATCGTATTAAACCCTCATTGAATCCAAAATCTAATGTTGCATTCTAAAAAAATAAATCAACAAAATTAATATGAACACTATAATCCAATAGGACACTTGTACAGCAATATACAACCCCAGGGAGTTAATGGAATGTTAAGCAGAAATGTAAATTATTGAATAATTGTTCTTTTTATACCAGAGAAATAAAAAAAATTATAACTATCCTGCAAATTATCAGGCAAAAACATACGAAACCACAAGATTGCAATAAACCTAGAGGAATTGAACAATTTTTTCAGAAAGTTATGGCCCCATATGAACTGATTCAAGAAGACAATGGCCCTTAACAATCAAATCTAGGGAATGGGGCTTCAATTCCCAATCGAAACATCACACTGTTATTTCTTAGAATTTCATAATGCAATTAATTAACAGTAATTATAATATTCTACAAGGACTAAAAAAAGATTGATGCTCCTAAAATTCTCTTCAGGAAAAAAATCTCCAAATCAAGCAACTAGAATCAAAACGTACAGAAACAAAATTCTCGATCCCAAAGTTTCAAGATTTATCAACAAATTAAAGGTGTGGGGGGGGTGACCACGAAAAACATATAATCTAGGGTTTCACCTGAAAGCGGTCGAGCTAGGGAAAACGATGAACGTGGAAACAAATGGCAGAGATCGAAGTGAAAACAAAATAACCGGACATTGGAAAGGAAAGACTGAGAGAAATAAATGCACTAATTAGACAAGAATTAAACGAAAAAGGTTCGTACTTTATGAGCATTGTGATGGTCGTTGATCTCTCGAGTAACTGAGCCTGAGGGTTCGAATTATTACCTGCGTCGGCGTCGGCGTCGAGAGAGGGACTGAGGGAGGAGGGAGGGTCTTCGACGGGGGAGTCGTCGGCGTTGACGTCGAGAGAGGGTAAAGTGAGGGTCTTCGATGGGGGAGGCGTCGGCGTAGAACTAGAAGAGATGAGATTGCGAGAGAAGAGAGGGATCTGGTCCTGGGTGAAGAGGGTGAGGTTTTGGGAGAGAGAGGGTGAGGGTTCCAAGAGAGTCACGGGGTTCTCTGTTGGGGTGACTAGATAGAGATAGGAGGGGCCACGACTCACAAGAGCATTAATCGCTGGAGTTTTCGCAAAAATCCCCTGCAGCTCACGCAACCTATGAAGCACGGACACACATAACATGAAGCCGTGTCGTGTCGTGTCCATGTCAGACACACGTGTCGAACATACGTATCCTATGTATTTTTTAGGATTTGCCTCGTGTCGGCGTGTCGGATGGCCGTGTCGGATCCTTGTCCGTGCTACATAGCACGCGACGAAACGCTGCCAACTCTTGTACAGTTTTCTCGTAAGCGAACATATATATATAAATATAATTTAAAAAAAATTGGGGCCCCCAATTTTAGGGGGCCTGTGCGGTCGATCACCTTGCACATGCCCAGAGCCGGGCCTGAGCACAGGACTTCGTATATCGAGCATGTTTAGCAGGATGTCCACGTTCATTGAAGAAATTCCTCAATATGACTCAAGACACAAGAACTTGTTTCAAAAATATTTTTCCATATAGACAATTACATACACAAATCCCCGTTGAACTGTTAATCCAATGAAACTGATAAGCATGATTCCTTGAAAAGGACTCAAACTACATGCACATTAGCAGCAGATTTTGAATCCCGCATGGATACCCTTTCACCGTCAAAGCATCTTGTGTGATACATATATCCATGCTAGTTAGTAGGTTTCATCATGACTTGCAGATATAATAATATCAAGTCAGATACAGCATTAGATTGAGAAATTTTAATGCAAATTTTTTAGTAAATTATCAATCTGTAACGTGATAAAACGAAGCATATTCTAGTATGAATGTGTTCATTAGTTGATAAGAAATTATGCCATTTCACAATTGCATGCCCCTGAAACTAGGTTAACAAGCTATATGGGGCAAATTGAAGGAACTCTAAATATGCTATAGGAACAACTGCATGCCTCAGAGACTAAGTAATGAGGACAAGAAATGACAATATTTGATTAGTTGATATATTTTTGAAATTTGAAATTTGAAATTTAAAATTTGAAATTTGAAATTTGAATTTTGAATTTTGAAATTTAAAATTTGAATTTTGAATTTTGAATTTTGAATTTTGAAATTTAGTTTAATTTTAGTTGAGTGATTTGAGGGATTGTTGTTTGTTTCTATTTTTATTGCATGTTGTGTGCATGTAGTTTTTTTTTTATAAATAAGGTTGTATGAGACTATTAAAAATCAATGAATTATTAAAAATTAAAATAAAATTTGAGTTGGCTTAATTTGGGTGTGAAACCTAGGCCTCGGGTGTGAAACCCTAGGCCAATATATGTTCCTCTTCTTCAGCCGTCAAACCTCTATCTTCTTCCGTTCATCTGTTCATCTCACAGCCTCGTTGCCCCCACCCCTTCTCTTCCACAAGCTGCTGATCTCTCCCTGCTCTCCTTACCTTCGAGCAGCCGTTGTTCCCGCCTCCGTAAGCCGTCAGAACCACCTCAACAGTCGTTGATTTCCCTCCGTCCTCCTCTACTCTTCGAGCCGCCATTTATTTCGTCTTGACGCTATTGCCGGCCTCGTCCCGACGCTCGCCACCTGCATCGACCCGGTGACTACCCGTGGGACATCGCACCGCCTTCATCCCGTCGCCGCGTCGTCATCAGTTCAACACTGTCGCACTCGTCGTCATCAGATCTCCGCCTCATCATCGTCGTTCAGTTCACCGTTGTCGTCGCACCACCTCCAGATGTCTCTCACGTCGAATCTGTTCAGACCGACGAATGTTTCGTTTTCTTTCGTCCCTTATTTTTCTGTTGATTTTATTTTGTTAGTTAATTGTATGAATAATACATCTCTAAACTCTTGTCTTATATTCACTGCGTACATTATAATTGAGAGTTGAGAGTATCTGAACATGTGACTGCTTAAACTTGATATTGATCTTAGAACTTGCGAAAATGATAATTGATATTACGATTAAATTATTCAAGATTGGGATTGTTTATGACTATCGTTGTAAATCTTGTTAAAATCCATTTGTCACGTTAACTGTTTTAGATTAAATTTCCTGCCTAAGATCATGAATTTTGGCGAAACGGTACATTGTTCAATTTAGATCGCTGATTCTGATGGACCCCCTCCCCTATTTCGCATCATTTTTGGTATCAGAGCATGGTTCTAGGGTAAAAAATTTTTATTTTTATTTTTTAGATTAGTTGAGTCTTTTATTTGATATTAAAAAAGATCTCATTCATCTCATTTAACTGTTTGTGCACATCATTCATCTCATCTAGTTGTTAGTGCATGCCCACTCGCACAGGTCTACCCTATCAATTTAGGAGAGTCAAGTGAGTCAAGCATGTCAGACAGTACAAATCCCGAATTCTCCGAACTATTTAAGCAAATCGCTGAGTTAAACGGACAAATAAGTAACTTAACACATGAGAGCAGAGCTACCCGCGAGACCCTGAATAACACCAACGAGAGACGTGCTAGGTTGGAAGAAATGCGGGTTACAACTCCTTACGAGGTCAAGGCTATGGATATCCACCGCAAGGTCATGGGTACATCATTCATCGACCCTCGCCTCATCTTGTGCCTGATCCACTAACCTTTGATGGTAAGCTCGATCCACAAACTTTCTCTGACTGGCTAAAAAGCATGGATCGCTACTTCGATTGGTACGTCCTGACGGAATCCCAGAAAGTCAAGTTTACCACAATGAAGCTCAATGGACCCGCCTGCCAATATTAATCCAACTTTGAAATGATAAGGCATATTAGAGGTGAGTTACTAATTTTTACTTGGCGATAAATGACCGACGAACTGAAACGAAAATGTCTCCCGCCATCGTTTATTTATAGATTGCTAGATAAGTGGCATTGTCTTACTCAGGGAACCAAATCTGCAAAAGAGTACGTTGTTCAATTTGATGAATTGTTTATTCGGTGCAGCACCATTGAATCAGAGGCACCGATAAAGGTCTTATCAAAATTTAGAGCTGGATTAAGAAGCGACCTCCAAACCGAACTTTTTGCTAGAGGAGTAAACATTCTTGAGAGAGCTTACGCCTTAGTTCAAGATTTAGATGAAACCAAATTCCATCAATCTCATAGGGCTCAGAATTTTCAAACTCATCCCTCCCAGTCTTCTCGTGCCAATACATCTAGTCAGCCTCTGAGTCAATCTAACCCTAGTTCTTTCCAGTCTAGAGTCGATCCCAAGGGTCAGAAGTCAGAAAGATCTTTCTCCAAACTTAGCCTAATAATGCAGTGTTACAATTGTCAATGATATGGGCACGTTGCTTCCGTTTGTACAACTCCGTTCAGAATTAGAATTAATAAGCCGTCTATAACGGAATCAAAATCTATTATTAAGGAAACCGTTAACCAGACCGTAGATTTGACAGAATCTAACTCTGACAAGAAAATCCAGGATAGTATAATCGAAGAACCATGCACTTCCGTTCATTCTGAAACTACCCCTGCAATTGTGAAGTTAATTGAATTTTCATGCAATGACAACACTTTGACTATTCCTCAAGCTACCTCTTTGATCACGAAGTTCACTGATGTTGTCCCTGAAGTTGTTCCTGAAATTGAAACTCCAACTCCTAAATTCACTTTAGTCTGAAAACGTTATTGATATTCCCCACGAAGTCCTCTTGGACCAACATGACACCCAACACGTTCCTGATTTGATTCCTAAAATGAGTCACTCAGATATCTGTATGAAAGTTGAATCCCAAATTGAGCATCGTGAGATAGCTACCATATTAGATGTAACATCCTCATGCATTGTCCCGATAGTCACTCATACATACACTGATCCTTTTTGGGAATATATAGTGATTAGGGATATAAGTTTGAGCACGAGTGTTTTCATTCTCTCATGTTAAACACACAAAAACACTCATCCGCCATGCATGTGTTTGCACGTTCCTCCTTATCACTGCAAAAATAGGAAATTTGTTATGCATACTAACGAAGGAACACCTAATTATTCCATTTGATAGAGGACGTCATGTATTTTAGACACTTCGTTGAGTTACATCTGCCATTGATCACATTGTTTGAGTCTGCATTTCATCATAATCATTTGAGTTGATTTACATCATTTTTTTTATTTTGCATTGATCATATATTAGGGAATCAGTGATCTAATTTGAATAAATACATTGCTAACTGAAATGTATGATATTAAGTCAGGACCTAATTTAAAACTATTAATGCTGATATTTTAGATGGTTCGGACTTGTCCAATACAGTTTATTTATAGCTGTTTAAGATTTGACATGATATTTATGAGTTTTTCCAACTCTTGAATTAATTAATGACAATATTTATTGATTTGGTCATAGTTCTATTTTCAATATTGAGTGATTAAACAGTTCACAATGTTATTGGCAGTCCACTAATATAAGCCTGATCCTAACCTATTATTTATGAGAGTTCTTTCACTTTACTCCACTTCTATATATTCATCCATACAGCAGTGAATTTTGATAATATTTTAGATGGTAAATTTACAATGCAATCTAGCTAATGATTTGAGATGCAAAAAAATAACTGCTAGCAGATTAAGATGCAGACAGAGTATATTAAAGATGACAAGTTTCTGCAGCTAACTCGACGGAGTCGAGTTTTCTCCCACCCGGGGAGAATAATGAGGACAAGAAATGATAATATTTGATTAGTTGATATATTTTTAAATTTTGAATTTTGAATTTTAAAATTTAAAATTTGAAATTTAGTTTACTTTTAGTTGAGTGATATGAGAGATTATTGTTTGTTTTTATTTTTATTGCACGTTGTGTGCACGTAGTTTTTTTATAAATAAGGTTGTATAAGACTATTGAAAATCAATGAATTATTGAAAACTAAAATGAAATTTGAGTTGGCTTAATTTGGGTGTGAAACCTAGGCTTCGGGTGTGATACCCTAGACCAATACATGTTCCTCTTCTTCTAGCCGTCAAACTTCTATCTTCTCCCGTTCATCTGTTCATCTCACAACCTCGCTACCCCCACCCTTCTCTTCCACAAACTGCCGATCTCTCCCTGCTCTCCTTATCTTCGAGCAGCCGTTGTTCCCGCCTCCGTAAGCCGTCAGAACCACCTCAACAGTCGTTGATTTTCCTCTATCCTCCTCCACTCTTCGAGCAGCCGCCGTTTATTTCGTCTTGACGCCGCTGCCGGTCTTGTCCCGATGCCCGTCACCTGTATCGACCCGACGACTACCCGTGGAACATCGCACCGTCCTCATCCCGTCGCCGCGTCGTCATCAGTTCAACACTGTCGCACTCGTCGTCATTGGATCTTCGCCTCATCATCGCCGTTCAGTTCACCGTTGTCGTCGCACCACCTCCAGAGGTCTCTCACGTCGAGTCTGTTCAAACCGATGAAGGTTTTGTTTTTTTCGTCCCTTATTTTTCCGTTGATTTCATTTTGTTAGTTAATTGCATTAATAATACATCTCTAAACTCTTATCTTATATTCACTGCGTACATTATAATTGTGAGTTGAGAGTATCTGAACATGTGACTGCTTAAACTTGATATTGATCTTAGAACTTGCGAAAAAGATAATTTATATTGCGATTAAATTATTCGAGATTGGGATTGTTTATGACTATCGTTGCAAATCTTGTTAAAATCCATTTGTCACATTAACTGTTTTAGATTAAATTTCCTGCCTAAGATCATGAATTTTGGCGAAACGGTGCGTTGTTCGATTTAGATCGCTGATTCCGATGGACCCCCTCCCCCGTTTCGCATCACTAAGTTAACATGGTATGGAGCAAAATGGATGAACCTGTATACTACTGTAACAAATGCATGCCTCTGAAACTAAGTTAACATGGTATGAAGCAAAATGTAGAAACACTATATATGCTATTCGAAAAAAATTGTGAATTTAGAAACACTTGCAAAAGTACTAGGTTAAGTATATAGTTTTGATTTGATTTAGTTGTCTTTAGATCTTATTGTACGAAAGATGTACATTATTTTGCTACACAATAACTCTAAAGATGCTAAAACTAAATGCTCAAATTGGTCAAGAAGTGAGCGTCACAAACCTGGAAAATAAGCAGTTTTCTGGTGTGATTGTGGAACCTAACAGGTCAAATTTCTAGCAAGATGTTAAATGTGACAAGATGTGCGTGCAGTAGAAAGGTAGTATTCTGTTTTCCACTGAAACAGGAGCAAAACAAGTCAAGTTTATTTGAAGAGTTGTATTCATCGTACTCCACCCATCAAATACTTATCCTTCTTTTGCGAAGAGATCTCTGCAGATCTTTGCTGCAAATCAAATTTCATATCTAGAATATCTTTATATACTCCACATTAAACTTATTCTTGTATTGCATTGGAACCACTATGCTTTTGGATAATTTAGAAATAAACAAGGTACGAGAAGTTAGCTTGAATGCCAGACAGGATCGATTATGGATAAGTTGTTGCAAAGGTATGTATTCTATTCTGTCTCATAATGTTTGCGTCATCAAAAGTGAAAATTACAGGAAGTTCTAGACTCTTTATAAGTCCAATGTTACCAAATATGTGGTGTGCTGGGGACTACTTAGCAATACACAAGAATAGGGTAGGGCTAGCTAAATTGGTGTCAAGCTCGTTATACACTTGAGAGTTTTCGAACAGGCCATCTTGACAATTCAACTGGTACTAAAAGAGTGTGCATATAAACAAAAAACAGATAAATAGTACATGAAAAGTTAAGATTATAATATGTCAGCAGCTTGAATCTCTTAACCTTTCTAGTGTGTCCTAATTTGAAAATAAAAAGCAGCGACTATAACAAAAAGTCAACATCCTAATTAAGTCAAATAATCATAAATCAAACTCCAAAATCTACAGTTATGAATTTACAGGGGCATTGGGTTTCATTTAATTAGCGCCCGTTTAGTCCCACATTAACTAAACAGGGAGACAATTGTGGATTTGTAAGGGAATTGGGTTACCTCCCTCTAATAGATATAGCTTTTAGGGGTGAGCTCTCCAAGGTTTATAACGGTATCATAATCAACCCCACCTTCCTGGTTGTAAGCGAGCGACGCAAGAGGTAAGGCAGGAATTGCGGTGTTCGACTGAGACTAGACTAGTAGTTTTGACTAGATAGTGCAAAACCAGCCCAAGTGGGAGCCAGGACTAACGAAAGCACAGTGGTATGTTAGGGTCCATTTAGTTAATAACGAAACTCTAATGCAAACAATAAGCAAACTGAAAAAAAATCAACAGCATCATTAGATGCCACAACACCCAAACCTATCAAACTTCACATATACTTTCGTAACTGCAATATTTGTAGAAATCCCCCCCAAAAAACCAACAAATATAAAATTAAAAACTCAGATACCTCTTCCACACAAATCCGCAGGGTTTATACAGCGTGTACTTACATTTAGTCCCACAGTTACTAAATAGGGAGTCACTCTTACAAATTCTTGTCAATAATTAAATTTTAACTCAAACAATAAGCAAACTGGGAAACCAAGAGCAACATTAGATGCCAAAACACCCAAAACCCCAAATTTCACACATACTTCCTTAACTGGAAATTTGAAAATTTCATACCTTTTCGTCGCAAATCCGCAAGGTTTGTACAGCGTCTGCTTGCCATCAGCCAATATATGCTGATGACAAAACCTCGTCAGCGGCATCGCCTTCGATTTACACCCAGAAAACCCACACCTTTTCCTCTCGCCCTCCTCATTCCCATTCTCATTCTCCTCCTCCAAAGGGCTTTTCCCAAATTCCCAATAGTAGTCCCGATGCTTAACCCTAATCTCCTCAATCAACGACCAGTAATGCCTTCTATAAACCCTAGCGAGCTGCTTCGCTCGCAGAGATCGCCGGCTGAGGACCTCCGCCCGCGAGAGCGCCGCCGCGTCGCCGGAAGAGCCCTCGCCGGTCGGCATTGGATTGTGATTAGGGTTAGGGTTTGGAGTAGAAAAGAGAGGTTCTTTATCTTTCTTTAGCTTGATTCCATTCCCACTCGCTGAAGAACCCATGGCCATGGGCATTTCCCCCTTTTAAAAAAAAGATTTATTTCTTTTTTTCCGAATTTGTATGAATGAGGAGAGAGGAGTCAGGAAGTGATATAGAGGTTTCCGTGTGAGCCTCGCATACACGTGGGAAAGGATGTGTAAGTTGTCTCTTTTACGGTTAGGTCCTTTAAATTTTATCATGTATTATATGGACAAATTTTCAAAAGAGACCTTTTTGATTTTTTATTTGTAAAAAATAACCCACTTTCAAAATATTTGTAAAAACCGACCTGGTTTCAGCCTCAGCGCTGAAACCAGGTCGGTTTTTGAAAAAAAGTTTCCGAAACTTCACGGGAGTT
>BQKN01065641.1:1602367-1620339 GCA_022839385.1 Asparagus kiusianus | reverse complement strand
GCCTGAACGGCGTTGGTTACATGATGACTCTCATAACCAATTACAATTGACTCGAAGTCATTTAGGATTAGATTGTCGCCGTACTCAGGTTCGCTGTCCGCCTTGTTGCCGCTTTCCGGCTCCTCAACTGGCGGTTCGACGGGGTCCTGATACAGTAGGGAGTCTGTGAAGTAGTTCTCGACGCCTTTGAAGGGTTGTCTGTCGGCCACTACAGTCTTCACACGTTCGTAATCGTCGACGTACTTCAAGCACTGGTGAAGGGTGGACGGGACTATTCGGTTGCCGTGGATCCACGGGCGTCCTAAGAGCACGTTGTAAGAGGGCTCGGCATCGATGACATAGCAGGTCACCTCCGTCTTCATTTCGCCTATGCGGCATTTCAGGCGGATTTTGCCCAACGGTCGCGTCCTCGTGGCGTTGAAGCCGAAAATAGTCGTGGTGGTTGAGGACAAGCGCTTTGGCGGTATCCCCAAGTGCTTGATCAATTTCAGAGGCACGATGCTCAACGCGGAACCCGGGTCGACTTGGATCCGATCCACTCTCGCCGATCCGACGTATCCCGTGAAGTACAGCGGTCGATCGTGAGATGTGCTCTTGATGAGCATGTCTTTAGGAGTGAAAGTGATGTACGGAACTCGTCTTTCGGAGACTTGACAGCAGGTCGTGCATTCTCGTTCCGCTTCTGCTTCCTTCGAGAAATGGGTGGCGAACGCCTCTGAATCGGCCAAAGCCTCTTGCAAGGCCTCGCGAGTAGACCTGGACAACCGGAGGAGGTCGTACATAGTGATTCGCGCAGGGATGCTTTTCAGCTGTGAGAGCACGTTGAACCGGAAAGGTTGGCGACTCGAGCTGGGTGTATCTGGATTGGGAGGAGTTGTTGCGGCTGGCCTCGCGGGAGGTTTTGCCGTGTTCTCCGCCCTCGCGGGATATTCCTTCGCGAACTCCTTTCCCGCACTTGTGGCGAAGACGTTAGTGTCCTCCTCGGAATCGGTTAAGGCGGTCACCGCTATGTCATCTTTTTCTGGGGTGGCATAGATGACGTTGCAGTGTTTCTTCTTGGCTTCTTTCGAGGGCTTTGCAGTCCACTGTTCATCGTCGAGGAGGTCCGGATGGACCCACATTATCTATCCCAATGGTAGGGTCTGCGGAACCAAGCCCTTTTCTCGCTGGTTGTGAGGATCGTCGTTGGTGATCTTCAAAACCTCTTTGGGGATAGGAACTACCCCGCCGGAGCTTGGACTTCTAGGAGATTTGTCCCAAAGCTCAAGGTGATCATGTTTGTGGTCACCTGCTTCTGGACCTTCTCCTTCTTCAGGACCCCCGCGTCGTAGAGGGCCTGGAGTTTGTCCTTGAGGACGTAGCACTTGGTGGTGTGGTGACCAAGGAATCTGTGATAAGCACAGTAGGTTGGGTCACCGGTTTTGTCCGCCTCCTCCGGCTTCGTGGCTTCTGGCAGTTTGATTCGACCACTCTTGAGCAGAGTATCGAACGTTGCCACCACCTGGTCTTCTTTGAAATCATACTGCCGCGGGGGGTGTTGTTCAAATTGTCTGGGCTTTGGCCTCTGGGCAGTCTTTGGCACTGGGGCGGAATCGACTGCCATGATCTCCTTTCCTCTCGTTCTAGGGGGGTTCTTTGGCGCAGTCGGCTCTGTGGCTCCCTTCTTAGGCTGTGGTTCTTCGGCCTCGAGCCTTTTGATCATGTTTTCTACTTGTTCACCTTGACGAACAAGCTCTTTCCACGTCCGGGTTTCCACCGCGCCTATCTTGGACAAGATATCGATCGATAGGTTGTTACGACACATCTCGATTAGTGTCGACTCGGAGACTTGGTCCCGACAGTGAACTGATCGATTGCGAAATCTCTTTACGAAATCATTGACTGATTCCGACTTTTGTTGTTTTTCGGCCAGGAGGGTGGCCATCGATACTTCCGTATCGTCGTCGAAGAAACGGGCTAAGAAGAGTCTTTCGACGTCGGCCTATGATTTGATAGAGCCGGGTTCCAGCTTACGGAACCATTCAAAGGCCACCCCTTTGAGGGTGCCTATGAATAGCCGCGTAAGAATGGCATCATTCCCCGTAAGGAACCCAGTCTGGGCCATGAAGTAGTAAATGTGCTGAGAGGGCGAGCCCTTGCCGTCGAATTGCACCAAGCTGATTGGCTTGAACTTCGGTGGGTATGGGACTGTATCCCACTCAATGGGGTAGGGACGAACCACCCCCAGCTTGTTCATGTTCTGCTGAAGCTTCAGCGCGTTAAGCTAGTCCTGGAATTCATCGAACCTCTTGTCACGGGTGCCGTCCCCGGTATGTGACGTCCCTAGTGACGTCTTGGAAGAGTAATCGGATTGCAGATTACTGTTGTCTTCCGTTTCCGTCGTAGGACGGCGGGGTGGTACCCACTCTCTATCCCTAGTTTGTCGGGGTAAGGGGCGTTGTGGCCGTTTCTTCTTCTTCTTCTTGTTCAGAAGTTGCTCCATCATTTCTCGCAAAGAGTCGATGGTCGTCTGCTGTTCCTCCAGCTTTTGAGTCATCGTCTGCTCGTGCGTGAGCTCGGTCATGTGCACTCCCGCCGGCGTGCTTTGTCCCGAATGTGAGGTTTAGGACGTGGCAGCCGCCGAATGAACTTCGTCCTCGCCGTAGGAGGGAGGAACCAGGGTAGAGTAATCAAACCCGATGCTCGCTCCCTTGCGACTACGGGTTCGCTGGTATATGCCGCCTTGACTACGTCGGGCGAACCGAGGATTGGGTCCCAGAATGGAATCTGAATCTGGGGTATCGGAGAATACCGCCTTACCCTTGTCCGTCATGTTGATTGTGGCGGACGGGAGCTCCAGATCGTCAGTAGCGCGTCTTTTTTGGTGACGACGCGTTCGACGGGAGGTCCTCCGTCGTGAAGTTTGTTGAGAAAGTCTCTCAAACACTGAAGGTTTCGCCTTTCCTAAGCATTGGCAGTCGGCGAGTACCGTGTGGATGAGCCTTTCGCAATGGCACTGAGGGCTCGCCTCATGCATAGTGCGCTTGCGAGTCAGATATTCTCGGAGATCTCCTGTGGGTGGTTGGTGACAACCCTCAGTATCAGAAGGATCGCTTGGGTGTGTACACGAGGGGCCTTTGGACGTATCCTCTGGTGCACGCTGGGCAGAGTGATGAGGTGCTGGAGTTAGGCGATCTCGCTTTGACGGGTGAGTTTTCGCGTTTGGGCGAACTCCAACGTGTAAGCGAGTTTCAACCCTTCGTTTGAGAGAGTTGGCTCGCGAAGTGTCGCCTATTTCTTTATCTTTGCGTTTATCCGCCAAAAGATTATGGCGAGGCTCGCCAGCCTTCGAGGATTTGCCTGTTCTGACAGGCCCACTCACTTGGGGTGGTTTGTTCGCATCAGGGATGTGACCTGAAAAGCGAAGTCCATCTGGGTGGGTGGTCCCGTCCTTCTTGGTTGGCGCTCCTGATTTGGAGGGCCTCCCGATTTTGGGCGAGTTGCCTATTTGCTTCTCGCTTCTCGGGCCTGCGTGGTGATCTAGGCCGTCGCGTGAAGCGGAGGTCTGGGCTTTCTGCCCGACCAGTGTCTGCCGTTGCTGTTGGCGAGCTTTCCCAGTAGAGAGGGCGTCCGCGCGGGCTGTGACAGCGTGGCTGGTGCCGGACTGAACTGGTGTCTCTTTTGGGACGGGTGCTACTGAGGGTCGTTTGGCGACCCACTTAGTAGATCCTCCCCTCACATTCTCGATCTGGGACTTGGCCTCGAGAGTGTATGGGGTGGCATTCTCCGTCGAGACTTGGGTCGAGCCTTCTGGCGTGGGAGCTTTGACCGTCTGAGGTCGGCTCCTGCGTACGACTCTGTGGCGCTTGCGGGACGCTTCGCCACCGAAAAAGGAGGAAGACAAGTACTCTTTGTACTTGGCCTGGTCAAACTCGATCTCTAGGGACTCTACCGTTGTCCCAACAGCAACCTCGTCGAACTAAGCTACCACCATTTCGTTTGAAGAAACAGCTTCTCCCACTGTGGTCACCATCTTCTGTAGGTGTAAATTTCTGATTTTCCCGAAAATGGGGGATTTTGTTTGTATTGATAAGAAAGCTTATTATAAACTAGATCAATCTGAATTACAACAGAAGCAGAGGGAAGGCCCTCCTTGTTTAATCGTGGGGACTTTAAGGTAGCTACAGGATGCTTCGTTCGGTGCTCGTGCCGAGTCTGCTTCCCTTGGACGGTTCGACCGAGGTTGCTGGAGAGCTTCAGTACTCAGTAGAAGCTCGAGGTGAAGGAGTTCGTCTCTTCTGGCTCGCCGGCGATCGGAGCTCGGAGCTAGAAGATGGCGCTGTAATGCAGGGGTATGCAAAAAGCTTCTTCCTCTCTTGGTTGATCGATCAAGCTCTCGATCTCTTGGCTGGTTTTTTTGATCTCCGATCCCCCCTCAAGGTTGCTGAAAGAAGCTCTTAAATGGGAAAGAGACAGTTTGACTGCCCCTTGAATTATGGGATGTGACCATACACTGTTCAAAGACATCCCACTGTCCCTTTGTACAACAAGCGGTTGTTTGGTGGGACGACCTGTTGTGTCACGTCGTGTAGGAGTGGGAAAGTCCCTCCTCGTACTCGTGACAGCGGCTGCCAGACACTCAAGTGGGTCTGGCCAGTTCCTTGAGCGCCGGTGGCTCTTACCTTTTGCTTGGAGTGAGGTAAGATGCATTTATGTGGATGCAGATGGCTCTGGTAACTGTCCGCTCACTTGTGCGGCGAGGTACCGAGTGACCCTCCGGCGGTCCTGGGGTGTTGTGCCCTCTCTCTTCTCCATATGTCTGAATAGGGATGGGAGGATGGACGTCTCGCGTCAGAGCTAGCTCCAGATAGCTTGCGGCGCGCCGATGGCTCTGGCTCTTCCTTTTGATGGGTGAGGTGACCCACATTTATGAGTATGCAAGTCGGTCCGGCGCCTGTCTCGTTCGCTTGAACCACGGCCGACCGTCTGACGGACTTGGGACACTGTACCCCCCTCCTCTCGCATCGTGGGAAGCAGGGAAGGCTTGTCCCTGGAAACCCGGCCTTCGGCTCACGTAGGCAGACGTGGCTCTCTGCAAGTGGTTTCGGCACATGGGGGCGGATTTGAGTACCTCCCTTGCAAGCGGATTTAGTCAGTGAAGGCGGATTCGCCTCTCTGGAGGATTCATGTGATTTGGTGTGCGCGGCCAATGTGGGGGCTCGTGTGCCAGCGAATCCACTTAGTGGCTACAGTAGGCTCTCCACCTAAGAGAGGATGGTCCTGTTCTACGAGCGAATTCGTTCGCTAATCCGCCGCGGTAATTTTTACCGTCTACATTTCCTTATACCTCTCTCTGAAACTCATTACTCGTTCAAAACCTTTGTCTGTTTACCCTCAAACCTGTTTCATTAAAATCCGAACCCAAGCTCATTTAAACCCTCATATCCTCCAATGATAACGTAGCCTTTTAGAACTATTTTTGTAAAACTAATTCTTATCAGTCCTAAAATCCCCTCGACCCATGAGGTCATCTCTAGTCAATGTTGTGGATCCTAAAACATTTGGAGCTCTATAATGGATGATTAAGGGAATGTAAGGATTCTAGATCAAGCAAGCTAGTAGCCTAGTTGTTTGTAGAGCGGCTAATTTGGGGGGCTCTAGTTTGCGCGAAATATGGTGTGAATTTTTTTTTATTAAAATTAACTAGGTGTGGTTAAGAGATCATGATGGACTAATTTCAAAATGTTAGTGTTACTGTCCTAAGACTCATCAACGAGATTAGCAGGTAATCCCCAGTTTAGCAATGAGGCTTGGGTTCGATGAATACGAGGTGGGTTTCCTCATCCCTCTAGGTGGCCAATCCCCTGCTTAGACTGAGTAAGCTGCAAAATAGGCATTGTTAGAGGACCGGAGTTGAGTTCTATAGTAATTCCTCTGTCGATCAAGTTAGTATTTAAGCTTGAGTAGAGAAGAAACTAATGAACTAAATACGTTCTTAGTTTAAGTGTGTAAAAATTGCATACATATGGCCCTGAAAGGGGCCTAAGGATCCGCCTCTCATTAGTAAGTGATGGGCCCATATTTATACCGGACTGAGAGGGGTAGAAGCATACTATGGTCGGGTCCAGGTTGACAGCTGAATCAGTAGAGTTGATAGGTGTCGACTGTGTATGTGGTAAGTCATCCTTGATTGGGTGTGATGGTGATTGAGGAGATACTAGGGCGAGGAGATATGAGGGTGATGAGTCATGGAGGCTTATGGTACCTGCAATGATAAAAATAGACAGCTGTTGGTGTGAAGTTCAAGGTCGAACCACCTCTTGACTCGGCTCTGTGAGAGGACTGACAAGTACCGCCTTTCTAATTGGTCTCACAAGTTGTCGACCCATCTCTGAGTGGATGGGGATGATTGACTTGTCAGATGAGGTTAGGCGAGAGCTAGTCTTGACTTGGCCTGACTCGGGAAGGGTCAAGTGCCCGGGCAACCCAAGTGTCCCGGGCTAGGGTGGGCTGGCACGATTGTTAATGCTGATATGAGACACATGTCAGCTTTAGGAAGAAGATTAACACTTAGGTTAATCATGGTCATAACAGTTAGAAAATTTGTGGGGCCTGATAGTGATTTCAATGATTTGAGAGACTAATCTCAAAAAATACAACAAAATTTTTTAGGGGCCTAACGTCGAAATAAACCAATCTAATAATATTATTGTAGGCGTCTAAAAATACCTATAAGTATCCACGCACAGCTCGAGACAGAGAGAAGGTGATGAACGCCACTATCTAAGTCTAAGAGGATTATCCGACGTCGATGAACACATGAAGTGAAACGGCGAACCAAGTGGCCTGCGTGCTAACCGGCCACCTCCAAGTGGCTCGTGTACTCACCAGCCACCAAATCGACGAACCAAGTGGCCTGCGTGCTAACCGGCCACCTCCAAGTGGCACGTGTACTCACCAGCCACCAAATCGGCGAACCAAGTAGCATGCGTGCTAACCGGCCACCTCCAAGTGGCCCGTGTACTCACCAGCCACTAAATCGACGAACCAAGTGGCCCACACGCTCATCGGCAACCGACAAACTATCCATGCATTCGCAAAACAAATCGGAAAAGCGTGAAGTCAACGAAACCACAAAATACGCGTAACGACGGAACAAGTTAAAACCCGAAAAACAGATAAAGCCCCTGGCGGCTGAGTCGTGCCAAAGTGACCCGGCCAGACCAGTGGCTCGGCCACGGGCCGAGCCACCATTTGGTGGCTCGGTCAAGGCCGAGCCACCATTTGGTGGCTCTGCCAAGGCCGAACCACCATTTGGTGGCCCGGCCAGGCCGAGCCACTAGGTGACTGTTCGGCCAAAAGTTGGTTTTTTTCGGTTCTTTTATGGATTCTTTCGGGATTTAGGGTTCCAACTACTCTGATATTGTTGTTAGACAGTTGCTAACTGAAGATAGAGGGAATCCCTCGTTTTGATCTAAGAAAACCACCAACCAAGCCTATAAATAGGGGCTCGGGTGTTCATTTTTGAAGAGGATCAAGAGGGCGAGGTGCTGCCGATTTCTCAAGTGGCATAGCCACGAATTTCAGAGAGGGTTAGCAGATCTTGGCGATCTCCTGTGCATAAAGAGTGGAGTTCGAGAGATCTGAGACCCGTCCCCTATTCCTCCGGATTTAAGCTTGGTCTTAAATCCCGAGAAGAGCCGTGATTTTGCTTAGTCAAAATCGCCGCTACTGCAATTACTTCCTTCGTGGAGTGAGAGCATTGATTATCCAACTTCTGCTAACCGGATCTGATCCGTGGCGGTCCACGGATATTAACGTCCCCGGCACAGGCAAAGATCCCACGCAAGCAGCGGGTGATAAACATCTATTACGCTATTTGATAAGAGTTGTAATCTTTATTTTCATTATATAAAGGAGATCTTATAAAAAAGATCAATTTTTTTATTTGAGTTTATTGTAATGACCAAAGTTATAATAGATTCGATGATAATGAAAATATCAACTTTTGACCCAACCACGTTGGGTTGTTTTTGATGCCGGTTCTCCAGACACGGCGTGTTCTTGGTGGATTCTTGACCACTTCTTTCAGCTTCAGCTTCTGCGCTTCTCGCACGAGGATCCGTGCGTGCGCAATCAAGACATGACGCTTTTGAATACGCTCCTTGAGGGTTGAGCGGGTCCGTTTGACTTGGATCCATTCATTCGCTGTTGGCTTGGAGGATACGCCATTCATTTGCTGTTGAAGGGGTTTGCACCTTCTGGTCTTCAGATCCGCTTCGTAGCAATTCCGTCAACCGGCTCCAAAGCCTTACCGAGTCCACGCGCAAGTCATTGGCGCTGTCTTTAGCGTGCCCTCTTTGATAGGGTTGGCGTGCCTTCTGCAGTTAACTCCTTGGTGGAGGAAATATCCAGATCTGTAAATCCGAGCTCATTGGAGGTCAGAGAGGCATTACAAAGCGGGGTTGCAGCGACAACGGGGGCCTTGATCTTCCTGCGCTTGTGAGGGGCGGAGGATCTGGAGGAGGAGGACGACAAATACTCCTCGAATTTCAATTGGTCGAACTCATACTCGACCTCTTCGTAAACCAGGATCTGGATCCGTGGTTGCGGCACGACAGCTTTGGCAGCGAAGCTGTGGCTCCCACTGTAGTCGCCAGCATGTTTGGGTCAAAAGTTGATATTTTCATTATCATCGAATCTATTACAACTTTGGTCATTACAATAAACTCAAATAAAAAAATTGATCTTTTTATAAGATCTCCTTTATACAATGAAAATAAAGATTATAACTCTTGTCAAACAGCGCAACGGACGTTTATCACCCGCTGCTTACGTGGGATCTTTGCCTGTGCCGGGGATGTTAATATCCATGGATCGCCACGGATCAGATCCGGTTAGCAGAAGTTGGATAATCAATGCTCTCACTCCACGAAGGAAGTAATTGCAGTAGCGGCGATTTTGACTAAGCAAAATCATGGCTCTTCTCAGGATTTAAGACCAAGCTTAAATCCAGAGGAATAGGGGACGGGTCTCAGATCTCTCGAACTCCACTCTTTATGCACAGGAGATCGCCAAGATCTGCTAACCCTCTCTGAAATTCGTGGCTATGCACTTGAGAAATCGGCAGCACCTCGCCCTCTTGATCCTCTTCAAAAATGAACACCGAGCCCCTATTTATAGGCTTGGTTGATGGTTTTCTTGGATCAAAACGAGGGATTCCCTCTATCTTCAGTTAGCAACTGTCTAACAATAATATCAGAGCAGTTGGAACCCTAAATCCCGAAAGAATCCATAAAAGAACCGAAAAAACCAACTTTTGGCCGAACAGTCACCTAGTGGCTCGGCCTGGCCGGGCCGGTGGTTCGGCCTTTGCCGAGCCACTGGTCTGGCCGGGTTGCTTTGGTGCGACTCAGCCGCCAGGGGCTTTATCTATTTTCCGGGTTTTAACTTGTTCCGTCGTTATGCGTATTTTGTGGTTTCGTTGACTTGTACGCTTTCCCGATTCGTTTCGCAAACGCATGGATAGTTTGTCGGTGGCCGATGAGCGTGCGGGCCACTTGGTTTGCCGATTTGATGGCTGGTGAGTACACGGGCCACTTGGAGGTGGTCGGTTAGCATGCATGCTACTTGGTTCGCCGATTTGGTGGCTGGTGAGTACACGGGCCACTTGGAGGTGGCTGGTTAGCACGCAGGTCACTTGGTTCCCCGATTTGGTAGCTGGTGAGTACACGGGCCACTTGGAGGTGGCCGGTTAGCACGAAGGCCACTTGGTTCGCCGTTTCGCTTCATGTGTTCATCGACGTCGGATAATCCTCTTAGACTTAGATAGTGGCGTTCATCACATTCTCTCTGTCTCGAGCTATGCGTGGATACTTATACGTATTTTTAGGCGCCTACACACACAAGCACTAGGCGATAGCCCTAGTGAGGTTTGTGAGTTTAAATCTATTAATAATTTACCTAATGATGAAATTGTTTGTGCTAGTAAAAAATTATTGTATGCCTTTAACAAGTTGCAAAATGATTTTATTGATTTAAAAAGCAAGCATGAAGATTTAAAATCCGATCATGAGAAGTTAGTTTCCAAATTTGATATCATTTCTCAAGAAAGTATTGCTCTTCAAGAAAACAATGATATGTTAAATTTGGAAAATAAAAACTTAAAATTGGATATTTCTAACTTGACTCATGACAAAAATAATATTATGTTAGAAGTAGAGAACATACAAAATGATACTGCTTCCTTTATAAATGACTATTTATGTTCTACTTCTAAAAATACATATGCGCCTAAAAATAAAGAATTAAATCTTATGAATAATCGCATTTCATCTTTAGATTCAACTTTAAAAATATGCTTTAATAATCATAAGAGACTTATGGATATGTATGCCAAGTCTAAGTCATCATCCACTCACTATGCACACATATATAGCAAAGTCTATAAATGCATAATTTATGATCGTAAAGGCCATCTTGCTAGATTTTGCTATGATGCACACAAACATAACAATGCTAATGCTCATTGTGCATCTCATGTAGCTTCTTCATCACATACACATGCATATGCTTATCATACACATCATAAACATGCTAATGTGTTTAAATGTGATCTTTGTGGACGTTTTGGCCATTTGGCAAAATTTTGCTATGGTTCAAAAAAGATTTCACTTTTGCCAAATGATTTTAAAAGATCACAAAAGTTTAAGTGTGATCATTATGGTAGATTTGGTCATTTGACCAAGTTTTGTTTTAATTTGAAGAGAGTTTTTCATTTGCAAAATAATTTTAAAGAACAATCTATTTTTGCAAATGAGTCCCGTGCACAACCGTTTGGTCAACATAAGCAAATGGATCTCTTTCATTACACAAATTACAATCGGAAGAGTCATTTGAGTGATTATTGTTTTGACCATGTTAGTGCACCACATATGTCCAAAAGGGTTCATAACCCTAAGGCTTTGAGCTTTAATGATAGGGGTCATGTCCCTAAACAAACCGGCACCAAGAATACTTGGGTGCCAAAATAAATTTTAAGCCAAGAATTTTAGTGCTTTTATTTTTCTTTTTCTTGGTTTTGAAAAATATATTTTAAACTTTTATGAAAACAATTCCTTTTATTGGTCAAACTCTTTTGTTTTCATGATAATTGGTTTTGTTTTGATGAGAGGTTTGTACTTATATAACCCTCCGGATTTATTGGGTGTTTATTCCCAAATCTTGTTTACCGGATGCTAAAATATTTATATGGGTTGATACTAGCTCAAGAGCTAGATACAGTTGCCTCTCTTGATTTTTGAATCAATGATGATTTGATTCTATGTTTTTGGATTTAAACTTTGATTTATGATTTCTTTTGGTTGATTTGTTTTCATTTGAAAACTTTTTGCATGATTCTCATGTTCCTCTTCTTTTGATTTTATAAATCTATTCTTTTATATGGTTTTTATATATTTTGTGTTAATGAGACACTTTTTTCATATTAACATATTTATATGTGTTCTCATTGTCTTTTTGTATGTGAGTAATATTTTGCATTTTTTATTTTTGCTCACATGTTTTTGCCTTAGCATTCATTTCATGTACTATGAGGCATTTTGATAGGGGGAGCAATCCCTATACTTGTTTGATACTCACCTATGCTTATTGATAGGGGGAGCTTTCGCTCTCTTAATTCTTTTGTTCCCTTTTTGATGTTGTCAAATGAGGAGAAATATTGTGAGTATATTATTTCTTGTTTATATGCATGATATATTATACTTTGTATATTCATTTCCTTTCATGTATATATATTTTTTGTAAATTGTTTGTCATCATCAAAAAGGGAGATTGTTGGCCTTCTTATTTGATGATGTTTAACAAATAATTTACTTCTAATGTTGTTTGTCTAGTGTTTGTGTTTTCGTATTTATTTTAGGCAAACAACGAGTTGGAGGATGGATGGAATTGCGCTTCAACGATCATATCCAATGGAGGTTGGTGGAATGTCGGTGTGAAACCATGCAATTCAAAGTTAAAGATCAAGTTCAAGCTTCATCCGTAAGTGTACCAAGTCAAGCTTATTGAAGATCAAGATCGGCTTGGGTAATCTAGTTTAGGTTTTATATTATGTGTGTTAGATACTCTAAGCTCAATATCATATACACACGTATTTGGTTTCTATGTATATATATAGTTATATATATACATGCATGATTTTTGGGTTTTCATGTTTACAAATATGAAATTACATATTTCATATTTATTATTTTATTGTGATTTGGTTTTAACTACTTAGATATGAAACAAATATATTTTTCATATACATACTCATATGTTTCATATTCTATTGTATTTATGAAAATACTATATTCATTATTTATAGACTTTATAACAATAGTTTACATCTTTCTTCAAGTCTATAAAATCATTTTGTAAAGTTTCAAAATACGGTTTAGCCAAAATGTCAAAATTCACATGTTTACATTTTCGTGTTTTTGACTATTTTGGAAAATGATGATATTTTTCATTTAGAAAGTCCTTTTTGGAAACCAGTCATTTTAGCATGTTTATTATCATGTCTACAATCATTCCCCAAAGTTTTACATTTTTTGGAATTTATTAGATATTTTTAAACAATGTTTTAAAATCCGAACTCTGTGATCATTTGATTATGTTTGAGTGTGCTTTGGCGTTTATTCTTATTTGTGCTCATTGCTCATTTCGCTCTTGTCTTATTATTTTATATCATCCACTATCTTGTTTCATTTTGTTTACCCTTGTGTTAGTTTCATATCCTTGCATATATATCTCATAGTATATCTCTTTGCTAGGATATATTTCATTGTTCATATTGCTTATCCTAGTTCATATATCATGTTGTATTTCAACTTGCTAGGATAATTTGTTAATTAGTTTTAATTGGCATGAAATCGGATTAGATTAGCATAAGACCCTAATCACCCCCCTTAGGGTCTAACAGACTAAAGTGCTGGTGACATTAAAGGAGA
Organism: Asparagus kiusianus; assembly: GCA_022839385.1. NCBI lineage: Eukaryota > Viridiplantae > Streptophyta > Magnoliopsida > Asparagales > Asparagaceae > Asparagus > Asparagus kiusianus. The sequence goes on along the minus strand of BQKN01065641.1, from coordinate 1,607,368 downwards.
CATTATAATTTTGGCTCGAGAAGTCATAATGACTTTGCCAATAAATTAAGTGTGATGGTGACTGGGCGGCGAAGTTGATTGGCTATTGTTGTTCGAGAAGTCTAAGTAGAAGACACTATTTGACTCGAATTTGTATTCTTTTAGCCGGTCCCGACTTGAGGACGTCATTTGTCTCGGACTCGGACAGCTATAGAAGCCGACAATGCTCTCACCCAGGTTGGGATTTCAGGTTATAGGACATTGCTAGTTAATTATGATATGTATCTAGCTCTTCGGATCTCATTAGGCCCGATAATCAACAGAAGGAGTCGGGAAATTTTCACATTCCGGACAGCATTGATACAAGGAAATCTTTGGTTTCCTAAGGGTAAATTGGTAACTTTAAAGGAATTGAACTTATGTCCATTTCTCCCTCTTGTTAAATGCAATTTCTTTCTCTCAAATCAACAAAAATAACAGCCGCCACGGGTGATATAGACAGTTGAAAGGTTTCAATATGATTCTCATGGTCTGGGTTCAATTCCAAACTAGATTATCAAAAAAAAAGAAGAAAAATAAAACTTAGAATTCACTTTACAAACAAAAGAAATTTAAAAGCAAAGTACTAAAGCTTCAAATTAGAGTTAAAAAAAAACAAATTGATAGATTCAAAACACTAAAATATTTCTATTGACATTAACTCTTCAAATATAAAAAAAATAAAATAAATAATGGCTGTGATGGTCAAGGTTAGTTAAAAAAGAGTTATAGAAAATGACATAAAGAAATCTTCTTACGGACCAGTAACAATCAAAATGAGATACAAGTGAGAAGATAATGATACGAAACTATATAGTAGAAAAACTCAACTCATATTTATATTAACTAGTATAGTGCACGTGCGTTGCACGTGGACATATTTGTTTTATGTTCTAATACTTTACACAATTCATTATTTAATTAATGGAAGAGTTTCATTTTGAATGTAATTATAACAACATTTGAAGACTTATTTGTAATTTTTTAACAATTTAGATCATATACTTCTTTCAATCTTCTTAAGATTTAAGTTTTGAACTATATAGGGGTTTATTTGTAAAAAAATATGAAGTTTTAGTATTTTTCTATAAATATATGAAATTTTAATGGTCTTTGTGAAAATTATGAAGATCCATGGTTGTTTGTGAAAAATTCAGGGTTATTTTGTGAACATTGGCAAATAATGGAATACCCAAAAGATGCAATTGTTTTCATCTTAAAAGGCATAGTTCTATTTACTTTATAATTTAAGATAATGAATGGCATTTAATAACTACTGGTAATTTTATGTGCAAATTTAGAATATAGTTTTAACATTAAGGGGGTTATAATATACTTATTATATAAAAAAAATTACCCAAAAGACAAAATTCCAAGTTTGTTCTTTACTTTTATGTTAAGTGTGTCATGATATTCCAGTTTATATTAATTATCTTTATTTTTGCTAATCTTATAACAAAATAAAATTCTCACTTTCACCTTCTCTCTCTTCTGTTATCATATAATTAGTAACATGCTACAAAAAATATATCTACTAAGTTCATGGATAAAACAATATTTCTCTCAAATCACAATTAAGTACATAGTAATAATTATAGAAATAAAAAAAAGTTCGTTAACCCCCCCAATTAGACCTCAAACTTTAGTCTCAATCTGAATTCTCCATATTTTCTTGTATCAATCGTATCCTCAATCCGCATATAGTCGTCAGTCTAACAATCACATTAGTATAAACTATAATCCGAGTAAAGCTCAGTTCTTCCTCAGCATAACTTCAACCGTCTTCACCCCCCCTGTCGTTATCTCTTCTAAAGGGATAATGTTTTCACTGGCGAGCATGTATCATCCAAATAATATCATAGTAAAGCCATGGGGTGAGTATAGGATGCTGTTAGGGTTGTAACTTGTAAGAGATGAGTGTAAATCTAAATCATCAAATAAGTGAATTTATATAGGTTGCAAGTAATGGCTATTATGATAAATAAAAAACAGGCTTTTGGGATCCCGTAACAGTCAAATGTAATTACCAATTAAATAAAAGCTACAATTAAAAATGTAACTCTCATTTCAAGTATGCATGAATGCATGCACTAATAACATTTTAAGTTGACACTTTGTTTACAAATTGAAACGTATATTATTAGTTTGTCATATGTGCGTTTTAAGTGGAGGGGTTACAAAAAATAAAAGTTAATATTAGTGAACAATTAATAGGAGAGTTATACCATTATTAAGAATGTATGCATGTAAGAATTTTAAGTTGTCACTTTGTTTGCAAATTGAAACGTATATTATTAGTTTGTCATATGTGTGTGCATTCAATTCTAAGCTGTTATGTCAAATACAACTTACAATCTTAAAAAAATTATGATAACATTAATATTGGATTAGTGGAGGGGTTACAAAAAATAGAAGTTAATATTAGTGGATAATTAATAGGAGAGTTATGTCATTATTAAGAATGTAGGCATGTATATGTATGTGTTTATATGTATGCAAGTATGTGTTTTATGGATGCATGTATGTGTTTTGGAGGGTATTTTTGAAAAAAATGTTTTAACATACCAACACACTTTTATAATAGTATTAGATTTTCTCGAAACTATACTTATATAGTTTCATCCTTATTTTCCTTTTTCAAGAGCACTAGCGCGTGTCATTTAGCTTGCAAATTACAATGATGATATTTCAAATTGATGTTATTAAAATTAAAATATAGGTAAATTTCACAATAAATCACTTTGGGCCCTACCTCATAAATATCATTTGAAAATTCTTTTTCCCACTCAAGCCCCTAACCTTTTTCCGAAACCTCAACGTTGACACCAGATTCTTGAACCATAATCTCCATCCTGAATTAGTTCCAATTATAGAAATTTATATAATGGCTCTTGGACGATAAAAATATCTCTTGAATTGGATAGATTGAACCATGAAGCCATCTTGAGAAATTGGCCGGAAATTCCACAATTTTCTAATTAGAAAGAAAAACTATTTGAATTCTTAAACATGTACAGATAAAATGATCGAAAGCTACATGACGATAAACAAAAAATAGTGGGTTTCGCAAGAAAAGTAAGGAGGTGTTAGTGGCAAACAAAGATTAGGTGCTTTTGTGAAAAACATTAAGTTTTTTTTTGAATTTATTCTAACAATATTGGCAATAGGGATCCCAAGACCATCCGTATACATAGTTTACATCATTGATTGGATAGTCAGAATTCTCAATTTAGCCCTCTAACCATCCGTGTGTAGTATAGATCGCCCGATTACATGCTTATTCTGGTAGAATCCTTACTCCAATATTAGCGCTGGAATTCTTGATAAATTACACAAGTTTTCTTTTTGGTTACAAATTTTCTACATCTCACCATGTAAGAATTTTCATTTAGGGGCTGTTTGGTTGGTTTCCTAAAAACCAAGAAAAGGAAATCGGTACAAGGAAATCAATAAAATAATATTTTTATCCATTTCCATCCCTAAAACTCACCCACAACATCCAATAAAATATTATTTTTATCCTCCAACTCATCTCATTTCATCTCCTTTCTTACCTTTAAAAATAAACCAAACACAAGAAATGTGTCACATCATCCAACTCATCACATCTCATTTTATCTCATTTTTAAAAATCACACACATCATCCAATAATATCGTGACAACTCATCTCATCTCATTAAACATTCCTTTCCACCCATTTCCTCAAAAAAAAACAAGAAATTAATTTCCTTAAGTACATGTCACATCATCCAATAATATACCTCCAACTCATCTCATCTCATCTATTTTCTTATTTTTAAAAACGAACCAAACACAAACAACCTCAAAACATCATCCAATAATATACCTCCAATTCATTTCCTTATTTTTTTAACCAACCAAACAACCTCAAAACAAGTTTTTAAAAAAATCACTCACATCATCCAATAATAAGGTGACAACTCATCTCATCTCATCTCCTATTCTATAATTTCCTTTTTTTTTAACCAACCAAACAACTTCAAAGTAATTATAATAGGAAATAGGTTTCCTAAAGTTTGATTTCCCAGTTTTTTTGGCCAAACGAACAGGCCCTTATTAGTTAAATGATGACAATGGGTGTGTGTCTATAGACACACACATATATAGTTGAGCTACTATCCATTTAATCCATTTAAGTAGAGATAGAGGCTCTTGTTTACCTCAACCATTCTTTCATTACAAAAAAAGAAGAAGAAAAAGAAATAACTTCATCAGTTCCTAGACAAAACAAAACCCGAGCTAATGGTTCACATACGCCTTCACTACCGCAATCAAGGTGAAGGCGATCACTTTTTCTTTTTATCTCCGACGCTGGATATAGATCGACAATACTTAATAGAGAGATCAACAATAAATTTAGTTTTAGTTTTGTGCTTTTCCCCCAAAGCCCCTGCTATAATAAAGGAAAGAGATTTATTTAATTAAGATCTTCATCTTTTAAATCTATCCAATGACTATAAAATTCTTAAGATTGGCGATCTGAGAATAATGTTGCCCTTCTGCGATATCGAAGGAGGAGTTTGGTGGATGAGCACTAAACCCCTCATTGTTCCCACCGTGCCAATCTGTTCATGTATCTAATTAGTGAGTTTGATTAGCATTGTTGTTCTTGTTGTTCATGTATCTAATTATTATATATATATTCCTCTATAATAACCGGATGATCAAAGATTCACTATTTATGCAACAGTAAATGCTACAGTAAATTACTGTAGCATTGTTATTGTATCAAAACAGGAAGATCCACGTTTCACTATTCATGCTATAATAAGTATTGTAGAATTGTTGCTGTAGCACAAGCGAGAACTACAACGTTTGAAAATATTACCGTAGCATTATTAATGTAGGTCAGGCGGGATATTGTAGTATTTAAAAATATTACGGTAGCACATACAAAAAATTGTATTTAAATACAGAATTACTGTAGCGGAAATACAAACATGAAGGTCGTGCTTTGCATG
>BQKN01065641.1:1570979-1588119 GCA_022839385.1 Asparagus kiusianus | reverse complement strand
ATATATATATATATATACATGTTTTGGTTTTATTGTTTTTAAGTTTATACAAAAATATATTTATGAAAATATTGAATTATTTGTTTATCGACTTTATAACAATATTTTATATCAATTCATTAAGTCTGTAAAATCATTTTACAAAAGTTTTAATATTGTGTTTATGTCAAATGACAAAACATGTATGTTTAGTTTTCATGTTTTGGACTATTTTGTAAAATGATAATATTTTAGAAATGTGAAGTTCAATTCCAAAAATTCTTTTTGTAACATATTCATTTACATATTTATAAATATTTCCCAAAGTTTTATAATTTTTGTAATTTATTTACTTTTTTTAAAGGCACTTCAAAAATCAGTTTTTTAATTTCAAACAGGCTGATAGTGTGTTATAAGTCGACTGATCAGTCGACTGATGATTTTAGTTGACTGATGAATGTGCCTAGAATCTTCATTTTCTCTCTGCAAATCTTACTCGACTTTTGAACCAATCATCTTATAATTAGTAGCGTAAGCTTTGAACTAATTAGTTGATATAAATGGTAAGTATTTGTAAGACTCACAAAGCTTTGAGACCCATTCCAGCAGACATCCTTTTAACTATATACTTTTTTAGACCTTTAGTTAAAGGATTAGCCACATTCTCTGAAGACTGGATGTCAATCATAGTGATGACTCCTTGAAAAATGAGTTCTCTCAACAAGCCATGCTTCAGACGAATGGTCCGCTTCTTTCCATTGAACATCGAGTTCACTATCACAACACTCGCTACCTGATTATCACAATAGATAGTAATTGCGTCTTGTAATTTTGTCAATGAAGGTATTAGAGAAAACAACTGAGCCACTCAGCTTCATCTCCAGCAACACAGAGTGTGAAGAAATCAGATTCCATCGATGTCTGTGTAATCATAGTTTGCTTCTTAGACTTCCACGAGACGACAACTCCACCCATGGTGAAGACAAAACCTCCAGTAGATCTGCACTTATATGGTTTTAAGCACCAGCTCGCATCTGAATAACCTTCGATTACAGCCGGATATCCAGTGTACAATAAGCCCAGACCTATAGTTCCTTTCAAGTATCTCATCAATCTCTAGACAACATTCCAATGAAGTTTTCCAGGATTACTTTGTGAACCTACTAAGCATTCCAACAATGAATGTGATGTCTCGTCTCGTGCAGCTTATCGCGTATATAAGACTCCCAATGATGTTTGAGTACTTTAGCTGCTCTACTAATTTTTTAGTATTCGGTCGAAGCTTCTTGTTGTAATCATATGGCACTGACAGTTCTGACAGCTTGTAGTATCCATACTTTCTTAGCATGCTCTCGACCTAATGAGATTGAGATAATCCAATACCCTCTTTAGAGTATATGATTTTAATTTTGAGAATCACGTCCATAGTTCCAAGGTCTTTCATGCTGAACTGTGCTGAACTGTGCTGAGAGAAATTTATTAGTAGATATTACTATCTCCAAATCACTCCCGATGATGAGCATATCATCCACATAGAGGCAGATAACCACCATCTTTCCTTCAGCGACCTTAATATATAGGCACTTGTCAGATTCACTGACTTGATACTCACTGTTACGAATAACCCCATCGAACTTCTCATGCTAGAATTTCGGTGCCTGCTTAAGTTCATATAGAGACTTAACAAGTTTATAAAATTTATCAGCTAGAGCATTAAGTCCTTCTGGTTTTTCCATGTAGATCTCTTCTGTGAGATCTCCATTGAGAAAGGCAATCTTCACATCCATCTGATGTATGATAAACTTTTTAATCACCGCCCATGCGATAAGCACTCTGATGGTAGTGATTTTGTAAACTGGTGTATAGATATCAAAGAAATCTATTCATTTTTTCAGAGAGAATCCTTTTGCCACCAGTCTTGCTTTGTATTTTTAATAGTATCATCAGGACGAAGCTTCTTCTTGAAGATCCACTTACAACTGATAAACCTTGCACCTTTAGGTACATCCACCAGCTCCCAAGTATGATTTTGGATCAATGAATCTATCTCATCATCTATAGTTTCTTTCCACAGAAGAATGCCTGTTGATTGCATTGCTTCTTGGAAAGTCTGTGAGTCTCCTTCCATATTATAGGTGCGGTGGGGGGCTAGGCGTGGACAAGGGCAGTGCTGCTGGTCGCTTGCGGGCGGCGCTTGCGCGTGGTGACGGCAGCGCTGCGCATGACGGTAGGTGGAGGAGGAATGGGAAAGTGAGGAGAAGGGAATGAGGGAGGGGTAAAGTTGAGTTTTTGGGTGAAATCCATATAACATTGGGCTAAAGATGAGCTGGAGGGACTGAGACATAATTTTTTTAATAATTGAGGGCTTAAACACATTGGTAAAAGTAGAAGGGGCTGGGGCACATTGACTTTTGAAATTTGGGGCCTTGACACAATTTTTCCTAGTTTTTAATAAGTTAGAGTTTATTAATAATTGTTGATGTTAATTATCAAACAGGGGATACATTTGCAAGTTTGTGGAGTGAATTAAGGTCCTCTAACTCCTTCTGAAAGAACTCATAAGAGGGTGAAGTTGGGTTCTCCGGTAGTTTCTCCGACGATCAAGTCAGTAGATGATCTTGAGTGGGGAAATATAGGGTTAGCTCTTAGTTATATAAAAAAAGACTAGAGAGAGATACCTCATACAGTTCATCTCCTTTTTATAGTGGATCTGATGGACAATAAGGTAACTTGGGTCAGGTCTAGCTAAGCAGCTAAGTTGGCAGATAGTTGACAGGTGTATGGCGCTAGCGAAAATGGCCATCTATGTGGTCAGTGCCAAGTGACAGCAGCTGCTTAGTGCTGATGGTAGCCTGATAAGTCATAAAGACTTTATGGACTATAGCAATAATGACTTTGTCAAAACAGTTAATGCAAGGGAAGGTGACTGTCGGAGCGGGGTTTGAGAAAACTACCAACTTTTTCAGTCATCTACCTGATGGCTTACCATACACGTTGACAGCTGATACAATAGGCCTGGTGGAGGTTATTCATAGGGGCGATTGGCCGGGTTGGACAACATGTACCACATTTTGACTCGGTTACGCAAGATGTCGGCTGAATAGTGGGCCGAGTCGGGTTGCTTGTGGAATTAATTAAAGGGTTGGCCGAATAGTACCGCCTTTTATCTCGGTTAGGTGAGATGTCAGCTAAACAGTGGGCCGAGCTAAGGTGGAGAATATCTTTGTCTTGAATTAGTCGTATTAGGCGTAGTGTAAGACACATGTCGATTTCTTTAAGGAGATTAATATTTGGTATTTTTTAGGGGTATAACAAGTATTTTTTAGGGGTATAACAGTTGACCCCTTTCACTTTGAGTTAGCATAAGCCGGGTCCTAGTGAAATGTGATTGTGGGTTTGTTGAGTCACGAGGTGCATTAATAAGATGTGACTGAAACGTCCCTTGGATGTAACGTGGCTTATGTCAGCGAATATATTTTAGTTTCCATCGTCTCGCCTTTCATGCCTGATTGTGGGCTACTTAAGGCAGACGTGCCTTGCCTCGATTTGGAAGAGGCCACTTCGAATTCTAGAGTTAGTCCCAACCGTTGGTTTAAAACTGATCTGGCCATTAGGATGTTGACATTTGTCGATCCAGCTGTCTATAAGTACGATGGCTGTGAAAAGAGATTTATTTGTTTCTAAAAACTCTTCGAGTCTTAACCGAGAAAAGAGAACTTTTCTCCTTCTTCTTCCTTCGACGATCTTCTAAGGATATTTCAACGGCATCTTCCACTCTTAACACTTGTTAGGGTCAGTTGAAGATGTTCCACTCAAAGGTGACATTAGCACAGTTGAAGTTGTTGTATCAGAAGTTCGATATCCCTTGGACTTACAAGCTAACAGCTCCTACAAAGTCGCAGGCAGTGTTTGACCATGTCGTGAGTCAGACTCCATTGTGTATAAAGCATTTGGAGTGCGGTTTGCACCTACCCCTCCACCCCTTCCTTCGCTGCATCTTCACGGCCTTGGGGGTTTTACCGATGTAGATGAAACCAAACTCGATTGTGACTGTAGTTGGGTTTATGGTTATGTGCCATTGGTTGTAGGTTGAAATGACTTTGAACGTGCTTGCTCATCTGGTCAGCGTTAAAGTGCACTAGCGTGAGACACACTTCCACTTTTAGGTTGTGGGGAGGTTTAAAATTATTGCTGACCCTCCCAAGTCGAACAAAGACTGGAAGGAGAAATTTGTTTAGGTCTCAGGGGATGACTTAGACTTAGGTTGTTCGGATTGGCCTGAGATTGTGAGGGAGGCTATGACAGGGCCTCTGTCGTGTGCTGAGAGGCAAGCACTGGAGAGAATCAAAGCTTACACCGGGTCTCACAAGATGGAAGACTTGCTTGAAAATTCTGTTTTGCGAGTGGTGGGTATCTTTCCTGTGCCGCCTATACCCAAAGATACCCACCACTCGCAAAACAGAATTTTCGAGCAAGTCTTCCATCTTGTGAGACCCGGTGTAAGCTTTGATTCTCTCCAGTGCTTGCCTCTCAGCACACGACAGAGGCCCTGGTCATAGCCTCCCTCACAATCTCAGGCCAATCCGAACAACCTAAGTCTAAGTCATCCCCTGAGAAGCTATCGAGGTGCCTGATGCCAATCCTACAGGAGCTCAAGAATAACTCTCAATGAGGCCAGTGAAACGTTCTTGTCAAGATCTGGACCTCGAGGAGGTTGAATTAGCTCATGCTCTAGTGGTTGATGTGGCTGCTGAGTTGGTGGGGTCATCTCTTGTGGACCATCGGGCCGAAAAAAGGAGGAAGCTGAGGAAAGTTAGTAGCCAGGTGTTAGGTCTCATGTTTATGAGCCTACTATCTAATCTAGTTTTGATGATTAATAAATAATTCCTAATAATGTTTGTCAAGTGTTTAATTACTTGTTTGGTATTCTACACAAAGATCCTCCGTCGGACATTGGTTAGACATGCGTTTTCACGATCACATTCAAAGGAGGTTGGAAGGAAATAGGAATGAAGCCATCACATTTCAAGTCAAAGATTCTCTATTGCGCTTCATCCTACCAAGTCGAGCTTAATGATGATCTATAGCTTGGTATAGTGGTTTGTTAGTCTAGGTGTGTTTACTTTATGTGTTATGCTTATAAGCTCAAATATTAAACACATACACGTTTTCGTTTTATAGCTTTCAATTTAAAATATGAAACAAATAGTTATATTTACATACATGTACATTCGTTTTATATTTATCATTTTTGTTTTGGAAATTAATGTATTTATGGGTTAAAGACTTGATTATACTATTTTATATCTTTCCTCAAGTCTATTAATATATTGAAAAATGTTTCAAAATGTGTATGAAAAGATTTCATCAAAATCAAGTTTTGATGATTTTGTAATTCTTGAACAGTTTGCAAAATACATGAGTTTTCACAATTGGGAAATGCAATTTGAATTTCTTTTTATCGAACATGTTCATCTTCATGTGTAGAAACATTTTCCTAAAATTTTATCATTTTTTTGAGTTGATTTACTATGTTAAATTGATTTTACAAACTCAAGTATTTTAGTAATTTTTAGAATCTAAAATATCTATTTTTAAAATTGTGATTTCTCATAAATAGGAAGTGATATTTCAGAAATTCTTTCTCTAACATGTTTATCTACATGTTTAGAATCTTTCCTAAATTTTTTTAGATTTTAAGAGTTGATTTGATATTTGTAATTGATTTTGTAAAGTCAGCTACACAGATTTTTAGGTTTCAGATTTTATGAACAGTGCAGTCAACCAAACACTGTTCATCGGTTGACCAAACAGTAATTCGTTGCAATAACGACTAGTTTTTCTAGATTTTAATTTTTGTGTTTTTCTTTGATTTTGGGCTATTGTTTTGAGCAACTATAAATACCCTTTAGCCCTCAACACTTACAATGAACCAAGAAAAGTTCTAAAATAAGTTTTTGTAAGTTTGTTTTAAGTTTTTAAAGCTCAAAAGTGTGTTTTAGTTTTGTGAAGAGAGTCTCACAAGAAGAGGAGATCATCTCGGTTTGAGCTTCAAGCTTCATATCTCCATCTCTCTTGTTTTAGAGAAGTTTTTCTAAACTCATCTTCTAGCTATTTATTGTTTTAATTCTCATATTTATGCTAGATTGATTTGAGTTTAATTTTGATTTCATTATGCTCATTGGTTACACACACACACACCCCTTGAGCTTAAGCATTTTCACATATAGTATATTATTAGGTTGTGGGGTTGTAACATTGAGAGCGAGCTTAATTTTGTTCTCACATTGTATAAGAGAACAAACCCTTTGTATTTGCACTTCATTGTTGAGAACACATTGTTATACTCAAGGACACTTAGAGAAGTGGTTGGTGAGAGACGGAGTCAATTCTAAGAGGAGTGGCATTGGCAGTAAAGCCTAGGGAGAGGTGGTAAATCTAAAACTTGAGGAAAGTAACACGGGCTAGGCCAACACTTAGAGGAGTGTATTATATATTGACAATAGTGTGAGTTGTAAATATTTTTTGTGAACGTTGAAAACTGATTGAGATAGTAGAGATTCTCCTCGAGGGTGAGGAGCGGAGACGTAGGTCGAGGGTGACCGAACTCCATGATCATTTGATTGTGTTTGTGTTTGGCATTGGCGTATATTTCTCTTGTATCTTATGCTCATTGTTTATCGCCTATTGTCATATTGCACATCCTTGTTTATCCTTACATATAATTTATTGTACATCTCCTTATAAGGATATTGTCTCATAGTTTATTCATTCATTGTTTCATTATATATATCCTTGCATATCTCATTGTCTATCACATTGTTATGATATATTAGTTAATAAGTTTTAATTTGGCATTATAATCGAATTAGATTAGCAAATATCTTATTCACACCTCCCCTCTAGGGTACTTTCACCTGGGGACTGGAAGGGCAGTCGAGGTAGAGACCGAAGTCATCCATGTCGACGAGGGGTCTCCAGCACAAGAAGAAGGGTTGGTCTTTAGAGGGTCGAGGCTGAGGTTCTAGAGGGTGACATTCTAGTGGAGATAGGTGTCTCAGCAGGGGGTGAAAAACTCTAGATGTTCGCGCTATGTCGACCCATCACCAAGGGAAGGAGCCGGCCATCGAGAGGATGTCTCCCCATGAGGAGTATGGATGGCGATATCCTCACCGTGTCAACAAGATCACTTCTAAGACATGTGATATGTTGCGGATTGTAAGTTGTCTAAAAATAACTACAGATAGCTAATCCCCATTAAACACTAACGATGAAAGTTACAATTTGACGGCTTTCATATCTTCAAAGGGCCAAGACGAAGATTATAAGATGACGGTCTTTGCAACGCTCTAGCAAAAGAGACTACAAATTGACAGTTTCTTCAAATCAAGACACAGAACTCGCCTCTGCGTGACACAGAGCTCACCTCTGCGTGACGCAGAGCTCGCCTCTGCGTCTCAGACTCAAAATGCAGAGCTTCTCTCGGCGTTACAACCTCAAAATACAGAGGTCCTCCCTGCGTTACAACCTCAAAATGCAGAGGTCATCCCTGCGTTACTCCATCAAAACGTAGATGTAAACCCTGTGTTACAACATCAAAGCGCAGAGGTCATGCCCGCGTTTCAGAGTCAAAATACAGAGGTCATCCCTAGCGCTCCAATTAAAAACACATAGTTTATGGACTCAAAACACAGAGTTCATCTCTGCGTCCCAACTCTTCATTTTAGACTTACAACGCTATGCGAACATGGTATTTTAAGCCAAAAACAGGCCCAACTCTGCGTTTCAAGTCAAAAACGCAGAGTTCGGACCTAGAACACCCAGACTGGCATTTGACTCGTTCAAAGCATGAACTGAATGGTTTTAAAACCGTTTTCCCCATAATTTGGGGAGCAGTTTAAGGGGGCGGTTACACCCCATTCAGCCCCACTTAGGAGTGAGTTAAGGAGGCGGTTACACCCCTTAATCCCCTATAAATAGGAGTAAACTCAACTGAGTTCAGGGCCTTGGGTTTTGGTAGAAAAGAAGAGATCTTCGACTAGCTTTTTGTGAGAATTACTGGAGCTTTGGAGATCGAAAACAGGAGCTTTCTTCATCCTTGGCTTACAAACCAATTTTGATTAAATCAACTCTTTCATAGAGTTTCAAACTCATTCAGAGTTATCAACTCATCAAGAGTTCTTTAAAACTTACCATGCAAGTTCTCCACAACGTCAAATCGTGAGGAGAAGACCATATTCCAGTGAAACAAGATGTTCAGATCGTCAACGAGAAGCAAACTCGACGCGAGCATTCGAGGGAGGCATCTCATCACCACCGTGAAGAACCCAGTTTTAAACAAAGAGGAGGATTTGCATCAATTCTTTTCTCTTTAGTAATCGTGAATTCAAATTGTAATCAAGATTGAGAGAATAAAAATCAAATAGAATTTTTTTATTTTCTTATTGTAAATTTTCCAACAAACACGGATGATGTTGATCGGGTCTCCCAAAGGTTGTCCTTGATATGAAAAGGAGCTGACTTTGTAGAACAGGCACCAGCCCACTTGTCACCTGGACGTAAGGGCTTCGTTACTTGAGTCTCGGGTTGCTCAATTGAAGTCGGTTGAGCAATTTTGACTTTCACGAGATGAAGAGATTTTGAGGGAAGTTATAGATGTTGGTCTGCATCTAAGCCTCAGGAGCTATCTAGTCCATGGGGCTCTTGTGGAGCATGAGATATTTGGTCGAATGGAGCAAGTTCGAGCATCTTATCTTAAGCTTCAGGAAGAGTTGGCTACCCAGAAGACCAGCCTAGAGAATGCTCTACAATTGCTGTTGGCGAAGGAGAGTGAATTGGTTGACTAGCGTAGGGAAATAGAGGTATAGGAGAGCATGGTTGATAGCTTAAAGGTCTCGGATGGCCAAAAAGCTGTCGAGATTGATAAGCTCAAGCACGAACTCCATGAACAGAATAAGAGTATTAAATTCTTATCTAAGCAAGTGTCGTGAGGGAGGTGAGAGGCTGATCTTTCTATGGAGCAGGCTGAGTCTGACCGCCACTCTACCTAATGTCTAAAGGCCGAGCTGGAAGAGGAGCTGTTGGCTCACCAAAAACTCCAGTAGGAGAGTACTCAGTGTGAGTCATCCTTGGTCGAGGCCCAAAGCTGTATCGCTCATCTGGATTCCGAGTCTTATCGATCAGAAATCATTAAGGGATACTGTCATAGTGTCCTCGGAAAGGTGGAGGTGGCGATGGCTTACAAGGCTGGGCATGACTATCTTTTGGCACATCTTCCAACCGAGTTGAAGAGTGTACTCGACCATTTTCGATATCCTCCAAGGGCTGCTAACTATTTGGATACACTCTTGGAAATAGAGAAATATTGTGGGGGACTCGATCTTGGCAGTAGTGTTGCTAGGGATGACGTTGATGATGAAGCTGTCAAGGACTCTGCCGAGGAGGCTGGTGAAGACTTGTCAAAAGATAGTTGGGCGAGTTCATTGGGAAAGAAGGCGAGTGAGGGAGGTGAGTCGAAAGTCTAGTCAACTTCTTCGCCACCTCTAACTGATACTTCTTTTTCTTTGACTCCTGGCGAGGGTGTTGATCCACCCTAGCTTCATGGTTTTTTAGGTCCTGTGTAGCTTCATACTGTATCTTCATATTATATCTTTATTTGTAAATTAAGTTGCAATCATTTTGAAAAAGACAAATAAAGATATTTTTGCTTCATGTTCTTTGGTGTTGGAATTTATGTTTTTTGAGTTTTATGGATCGAGATGAGTCAATTTTTAAGTTGGATTATTGAGTAAATGAGAAGAAAGTCGATGTTCATTGCTTGTGTTTTTAAGCGTTTTAGACAAGAGTCGACTCAATTGTCAAATTCTAAGTGTGCATAGTCTAGGAGGAGCTCATTTGAATAGGCACAGTGTCGAACATCCATGATGACTTTAGTTGACAAAGGTAATTATACCAGTTGTTTGGGTTGTTCTTAAAGGGGGCGGACTAACAACGCATTTTCATTCAGTTATGTGAGTTGTCGACCCGTTGAGTCAGCTACACGTGATGGTTGGGCCCCAACAGAGATTTGAACCGTCATCCGTTGGCGAATTCCAAGGAACATTTATGGGGGGAAAGCAAGTGATTGTTATTGAAGAGACCTTTTAACGTCATTAAGGATTACGTGTCATTGTCGCTACGATTCTTGCACAAAGCGGCGTGTTGAAAAAGGGGCGGCGCTTCATTTCTCGTGAGGCCTATTCAAATTTTGAGGTTGATCTCGCACATCTGCTTTGAGCTGAGTTAACCGTCTTGATCTTGGCATGTGTCCTCTACATGGATTATATATATATATATATATATATATATATATATATATATATATATATATATATATATATATATATATACATACTTAGTTGCAAAGAATATTCCTTTCTACAGTTTTAGCCTTCTTCTCAATTTCACTTTCTCATAAGAGTTCGCTTCAAATCCTTAAATCTACAATGGCTTCCAACGCTCCCACTATTAGTCGCAACGAGATGAGGATTGACTTTCTTTGCCCTTTTCGCTCGAAATTCTGTGCGATGAAGCTCGAGGATTACTATGAGTGTTTCGATCTCCCCAGGGCCTTTACTTCATCAGCGCCGGAGATGGCATAGTCGGTGTATCATCACAGCGGCGATAAGTTGCCTATGTACTTGAAGCTCTTGGAGCATGGGCTCCATCTACCCCTTCATCTACCAAACTTGTGAGGCTCTAGGGGTATCTCTAGTGTAGATTGCGCCTAACTCTATTGCTACCCTGGTGGGGTTCACAATGATCTGTCATCAGGTTAGAGGTGATCTGAGCATGCGTCTTCTTGGCAACTTCATCAATATCAATACTATGAAGAAGGAGCGACACTACTTCTTTCAGATTGTGGGCGGCTTTAAGCTTGTGTTGTGCATCCTCAATTCGAACAAGAATTGCAAGGAGATGTTCATATATATTTCTTTATAATTTTGCTTCATTGAGAAGATTGGTTGTTTGAAACGAGTTGGCTCTTTGAGTTAAGGTGACTCTGGTACGAGCAGGGCGTATAGTGATTTGATCTTGTACTCCACTCGGTGGTGGTAGAGCGCCTTGATTTTACTCAAGTAATAGATATCAAGGTTTTTAGAGTCGAAGTCGATTGAGAGATTGACGTGCCTTGGTTTTATCTCGATAAGGCACCAAGGTCTTTTGTCGATGGCGTGCCTAAGTTTTACTTGTGTGATACCAAGGTACTTTTGAGTTGAAGCCGATTGATAGGTTGGTTTGCCTTGGTTTTATCCTGATAGGGCACCAGAGGCTTTTGTTGATGGCGTGCCTTGATTTTACTCGTGTGATACCAAGGACTTTTCGAGTTGGTCTAGCAAGGCGTGCCTTTATTGTATCTCGAGTGGGCACCAAGGTCTTAGGTAGAGCGCCTTGGGCTTAGGTGGGTGCTAAGAACTTTATGTTAGAGTCAATCGAGTTGATGATGTGCCTTGGTTTTACCCTAAAAAGGTACCAAGGTCTTTTTGTACGTGCCTTAGGATTAGGTGGATGCCAAGGTCTTTTGGTACGTGCTTGGGCTTTGGTGGATGGTAAGATCTTTTTTAGTCGACAAAGTGAGGTGTGACTTGGTTTTATTCTGAGAGGGCACCAAGGTCTTTTGTAGATCGCCTTGGTCTTAGGTGGGTGCTAAGGTCTTTATGTCAGAGTCGACCGAGTTGATGATGTGTCTTGGTTTTACCCTAAAAAGGTACCAAGGTCTATTAGAACGTGATTTGGGCTTTTGTGGATACTATGGTCTTTTGGTATGTGCCTTGGGCTTAGGTGGATGCTAAGGTCTTTCTGTCAGAGTCGACAAAGTTGATGATGTGCCTTGATTTTACCCTGAAAAGGTACCAAGGTCCTTTGGTTGTGAGTCGACTCGACTGGGCCTCATGACTTGGGTTAATTCGCAATGCACCAAAGTCTTAGGGTACGTGCCTTGGACTTAAGTTGGTGCCAAGGTCTTAAAATGAGTCGACTATGTAGTAATGACTCGACCTTGTATTCCTACGAAAAGCTATGATACTGCTAAAATATAGCAAAATAGAATTAAAACTCAAAAGGATTTTATATCATATGTAACCTATATAAACAAGATTATTGAAAATATTTCTTGAACTGCTCGATATTCCAGGGATGTTATAAGATCCTTCAATCTGAGAGAACCGCTGAGCAGATTTCTTTACATGGGCTTGATTGACGTAGTCCGCATGTGGTTCTTTAGGGACTGGATGGACAGGGTTACGCTTAGAACCAGACATCGTGATCGAAGAAGAAAGAAGGCCCCACGGTGGGTGCCAAACTGTTAATGTCAGTTATCAAACATAGTATAAATTACATGTTTGTGGAGTGAATTAAGGTCCTGTAACTCCTTCTCCTGTATGGCTCTAGGCTTTACTGCTCTTCCCCGCACAAGAAAGAACTAGTAAGAGGGTGGAGTTGGGTTCTCCGGTTATTCCTCCTACGATCAAGTTAGTAGATGATCTTGATTGTATAAAAAAGACCAGAGAGAGTTACCTCATGCACTTCATCTCCTTTTTATAGTGGATCAGATGGGAAAGAAGGTAACTTAGGTCGGGTCTAGCTAGGCCGCTTAGTCGACAGATAGCTGACAAATGTTGGGCGCTGGCGAAAATGGCTATCCAGGTGGTTAGTGCCAAGTGACAGAACCAGCTTAGAGCTGACGGTAGCCCGATAAGTCATAAAGACTTTGTGGACGAGAGCAATAATGATTTTTTCAGAACAGTTAATGCAAGGGAAGGTGACTGCCGGAGCGTGGTTCGAGAAAACTACTAACTCTTTCAGTCGTCTAGCTGATGGCCGACCATACACGTTGACGACTGATACAACGAGTCGAGTGGGGTTTATTTGTAGGGGCGATTGGCCGGGTTGTGTTGGATATTTTGTCCCCAAGATATAATTTTGATAATAACAATTTACTTACTATGTGTATTATATATGCACTAACATATTAATGCAGATAACAACTTTCGATATGCTCAAGCTCAAGATATGTCAACTAAAGTGCAGGATGAGTTCAAGGCACAAGACAATCAAAGATGGAGATGTGTTCAATCAAAAACTTCTATTTTCTTTTTCTTTGCTTAGATTTTTTTGTACAAGGCTTGATCACTCACAACACATACACATACATAGTATTTAGAACATACTAACATATGCTTAGTGTGTGGTTAACTATAGAAATTCTCTAAGTTAATCATTAAAGTTTATAGATATAGAGTGAGTCTCAAAAAATATCATATATCATATCTATGTATCAGTAGTCGACCAATACCCTTAGTAGTTGACTACTCAAGTCTTAGTCATAATTCTAGAAACTGTGAAATTACAGATTAGTCGACTACTATACTTAATATTGCTACTATGGCTCAGTTCAAAATTACAGAAACTTTAGTCTTACAGATTAGTTGACCAATGACATTTATAGTTGACTACTAAGTCTGTGTCTGGACTTTACAGAATCTGAATTAACTCAGATTAGTCAACTACAAAGCATAATAGTCGACTATAGATACCGTTTTTCTAGCTTTTTAGAATTTGAATATATGACTGTTTATACCGTTTTAATACGTTTATTAGGTTTAAAATTTAAGTTTTCAAGGGCTATAAATAGGTATTGAGTTCAGAATTTGCTAACAATCTTTCATACTTATAAGGTTCAAATTTTTGAGCAAATTCTCTCTTTCTTGATTCAAAATTGCATTCCAAAAGTCAAGAGTTGAAAAGTTTTGAAATTATCTTTGTTCCCATCATTATTAAAAGATTGATTAGGCAATTTTCAGAGTGTTAAAAAAGGTTCCTAAGTCACTGCTACACTTCACTACACATTCAAGGCTTATAGGAATTTGTGATTTTATTTCAAAGAAGGTTTCTCTCGGGTGTGAGAGAAGATCTCTTGGTGTAGAGATTGACTGTAATTTGCATGGTCTTGCAAATTGGTCAAGTTTGGTTTTTGATTTTATAATTGGTTCAAAATTATAGTGAAAATCTCAAGCGGGATTTGCTTGAGGACTAGATGTACACCCGGGGTGGTGGAACCAGTATAAACCTTGTGTTTATGATTGCGAAATTTCTGTTATTGTTGTTATTGTTCTTGTAATTTATAATTCACTTTGAAATTTTTTTAAATAACAGTATTCACCCCCCTCTAGTGTTTAGTGTGAGCTTCCGCAGATCCTACAGGTTAGATGATAAGTATAGCCTTTTAACTCGATTACGCAAGATGTCAGCTGAACAGTGGGCCGAGTCGGGTCGCTTGTGGAATCAATTGAAGGGTTGGCCGAGTAGTACCTCCTTTTGTCTTACGGGTATAACAATAATACTTTAATAATATATTAATAATTTATGATATATATAAATATTATTACATTATGAATATATTATTTTTATGTTGACATTTGTTACCAATAAATTATTTTAGTATTAAAAGTATTTTACTTTATAATATATTATATTATTTAATATATAATATATTAATACATTATATATTATATTATATTATATTTACTATACAATATATTATTATAATATTAATATTATATTATTGTTTTATTATTAAATATATATAATATTTTATAATTATTAATTACAATTTATTTATTAAAATGTTAATAATTTTATAGTGATTATAATATTGCATAATATATTATTATGTCATTATTTATTATCAATTACTTTTTTACTATTTTATTAGTTTATTTATATTTTATTTTTATTTATTACTATATAATACATGATCAATATTTTAAATTCTAGTATTTAGTATGTTATTATGTTATTACATATGATATTTTAATTATTATATTTTTATATTATTTATTAAATGTTACTAATATATTAGATTAACTATAATATAATATAATAGAATAGAATATAATAAGCATGTCGATAATAACTATATATTAATTATATTTAATATATTACTAGACTTAAAACACTTAAAATATATTTTAAAATAAATATTGTGTTTTTAGTTTGTTGATAATTTAGCTAAAAAAACACCATAGTTTCCAAACGCATTATGTTTTGTTTTGAGGAAAAACACCATAGATAGTATCCAAACGATGTCTAAATGTATCCTCTATCTATATCAGTGCCCATATCTTTGGTATTTCGAGATTAGTCCCTCAAATCATTGAAATTGATATTAGGTCCCTAATTATATTGAAATAGTCTTCTCAATCAGCAACAATTAGAACTGGAGGAGTAATCTATTCCTTTTAACTTTTAGGATGAATTGATAGTTATACTTCAAGTAATGATAATTGTACAACAATTTTCATACTACTTTGTTACTATCATAAATAAAAGAGTAGGGTTATGATGACTCACCATTTTCTTATTATAAATTTTGAGAAATAACCCCAAACAATTGTTAGTGATAATACAAAAGTAGTATAAGAATTATAGTACAATTGACAATTTCCTTATACCTCTCTCTGAAACTCATTACTCGTTCAAAACCTTTGTCTGTTTACCCTCAAACCTGTTTCATTAAAATCCGAACCCAAGCTCATTAAAACCCTCATATCCTCCAATGATAACGTAGCCTTTTAGAACTATTTTTGTAAAACTAATTCTTATCGGTCCTAAAATCCCCTCGACCCATGAGGTCATCTCTAGTCAATGTTGTGGATCCTAAAACATTTGAAGCTCTATAATGGATGATTAAGGGAATGTAAGGATTCTAGATCAAGCAAGCTAGTAGCCTAGTTGTTTGTAGAGCGACTAATTTGGGGGCACTAGTTTGCGCGAAATGTGGTGTGAATTTTTTTATTAAAATTAACGAGGTGTGGTTAAGAGATCATGAGGGACTAATTTCAAAATGTTAGTGTTAATGTCCTAAGACTCAGCAGCGAGATTAGTAGCTAATCCCTAGTTTAGCGATGGGGCTTGGGTTCGATGCATACGAGGTGAGTTTTCTCATCCCTCTAGGTGGCCAATCCCCTGCTTAGACTGAGTAAGCTACAGAATAGGCATTGTTAGAGGACCGGAGTTGGGTTCTATGGTAATTCCTCCGATGATCAAGTCAGTATTTAAGCTTGAGTAGAGAAGAAACCAATGAACTAAATACGTTCTTAGTTTAAGTGTGTAAAAATTGCATACACGTGGCCCTAAAAGGGGCCTAAGGATCCGCCCCTCATTAGTAAGTGGTGAGCCCATATTTATACCGGACTGAGAGGGGTAGAAGCATACTATGGACGGGTCTAGGTTGACAGCTGAATCAGTAGAGTTGATAGGTGTCGACTGTATATGCGGTGAGTCATCCTTGATTGGGTGTGATGGTGATTGATGAGATATTGGGGCGAGGAGATATGAGGGTGATGAGTCATGGAGGCTCATGGTACCCGCAATGATGAAAAAAGACAGTTGTTCGTGTGGAGTTCAAGGTCGAACCACCTCTTGACTTGGCTCTGAGGGAGGACTGACAAGTACCGCCTTTCTAATTGTTCTCACAAGTTGTTGACCTATCTCTGAGTGGATGAGGATGGTTGACTTGTCAGATGAGGTTAGGCGAGAGCTAGTCTCGACTTAGCCTGACTCGGGAAGGGTCGAGTGCCCACGAAACCCAAGTGTCCCAGACTAGGGTGGGCTGGCATGATTGTTAATGCTGATATGGGACACATGTCAGCTTTAGGAAGAAGATTAACACTTAGGTTAATCATGGTCATAACAGTTAGAAAATTTGTAAGGCCTGATAGTGATTTCAATGATTTGAGAGACTAATCTCAAAAAATACAACAAAATTTTTTTGGGGGCTTAATGTCGAAATAAACTAATCTAAGACTATTATAAAAATGGGTTGCCATGTTAAAACATTTCTACCCAAAATGCCCTCTAGTACATCCATTCATACATACATGCTCCATTTTTTAATAATCTCCCCAATGCTTGCACATCCATGCATACATACATGAAGACATACATATGTTCAATTTTTCATAACCTCCCAATTGATTGCCATCAAATTTTCAATTAATCACCCACTCATAACACTCCTCCACTAACTGATGGTACATCAACATAACTTTATGTGCACTAATGATAAAAAAACATTACAACTATTCCTCTCCTACCAAATCACTATAAATCCATTCATACA
>BQKN01065641.1:1517025-1562096 GCA_022839385.1 Asparagus kiusianus | reverse complement strand
TTTCTACAAGAGTTAACATGTTTGCCACAAGAGTTAACATGTTAGCATAAGAGTTAACATATTTACCATAAAAGTTAAAGTTGGTATAATATTTGACGCAATTTATGATTTTCGTTATAGTTTGGAAACTAATTTTAGGTAAACATGTTAGTTTGTACACATGCTAGCTAGGCAGTATGTATTGTTTAGTAACTCATATTATAGCATGAGTGCCTGTACGTATATTTTAAGATGTTGCCAAGATATGCTAGGATATGTTAGTAATTTGTTGTATATTTTGAGATGTTTTTCCTTTCAACTATATATCTCTACACAGAAAATGCTAACATAATTACAAATGTTAATATATATTATTTTTGTAATAGAAAACATAAAAATGTAAAGGTCTATAATATAGGAACTTATTATCTCTCCATTGCAATTCATGAAGAAAGACCCAACCTTTTTGTGTGGTAGCATATAACTCATGCTGTCTTTTTTATCGCTAGCCTGTCTATATTGTTATCTACATAGAAATGCATCCTCTTCGATTCTCCCTAATTAACATTTAACCTCTACACCCAATATTTTACATAAAAAACTGATTATTAATGCGAACTTGTTTATAAAAGTTAAAACTTTGTTCGAGATTGGGTCCATGAGTGAGCTCATAACTGTTGGAGATTGTAGTTAAATCTGGAATGAAATGAAAGTTGATGTGCTGTAATTTTAAACTTTTAAAAGTTAACTGCTGTGCATTTGTGAAACGCTGTGCTTAAAACAATATTTGGCATACTCCGGTGCAAGGATCCCAAGGCCAAACTGCTTCCAGGAACAGCAGTACAGTACTTTAGTGTGCACCAACCCAGTACTGTCAAGATCTCCTCGATCTATAAGATCTTCGGTCAAGGCAAAGATCTCCTCGATCTCAAAACCTTTTGGTTCAAAACTTTTCGGTTTTAGGGAAAGTTCATTCGAGCACAGTTTCTACAGCAGCAGCACAACAACTCAATATATTTCTTGTGTACAAGAGCTCTCACGTTCGTATGTCCAAGAGCTGCCCCAAAGGGCGCTATTTATAGGCCTCTAAGGCCAGCTCAAGAGTCACCTACAATCAATGTGACTGTTACAAATCATAATGACAATTATGATTATAACATCAATTGATTTAAATGTTGTTGTAACTGCTGTATGCAGTAACGCCTGAATGTGAGGCAATCAATGGACGTGTTACTTTGCAACGCGAGGGTCGCGTCTCAGCAAATCAGCCGGACATTGTCAATAGGACGAACCTCGTCGAACGGGCGAATGTCAATAGGACGAACCTCTTCGAATGGGCGAACCTCGTCGAACGGACGAACCTTGTCGAACGGGCGAACATCAATAGGACGAACCTTGTCGAACGGACGAACCTCGTCAAACGGGCGAATGTCAATAGGACGAACCTCATCAAACGGGCGAACCTTGTCAAACGGGCGAACCTCGTCAAACGAGTGAACCTCGTTGGATAAGCGAACCTCGTCTGATCTTGTGAATCAGATGAACCTCATTAATAAGACGGACATCGTCAAACAAGTGAACCTCATCAACCAATTGACGAACCTCGTCAACCAATTGACGAACCTCGTCAAATAGAGGAGCGTCATCTGATCTCGAGAATGCTAGGGTCACACCCTCGTGCGAATGCGTAGCTCGTCCGCATGCTGCGAAACAGCTTGCGAGCTAACCTTCGTGGCGACCTTCGTGGCAGCCAATGTGGCGAAAAAAGGGCTTCGTCTAACCCCGATGCCTCCATGCGAAGTGCAAAATGCACCTAAAAAAATACCACTTATCACCTCAGCCCGATTAGCCCCGATCCCTGGCCCATTAGCCCCACAGCCCATGACCCACGGCCCACTAGATTTGGAGATAGATAGACAAAGTTGCTACCCCCTCCAAAAAAAGAAAATGATGGAAAAGGAAGAGAAAATAAAAGAAAAACTATTGTATTCATAAATATATGTCAAAACTTGTAAGTTACAAATCCCTCTGTGCGAAGGGCAAAGTGCCCCTAACAAAGCACCACTTAGCGCCTCAACCTGATTTGCCCCAATCCTCAGCCCATTAGCCGCCCATGGCCTACGACCCACGACCCCTCGACCCATGGCCCTACGATCCATGGCCTACGACCCACGACCCACTAGAACTTATGAGAGATTAATTAAAACAAGACACTTCTCTTGGCAAGCCTCGAACTGAGGACCTTTTGAAACACAAAAGCTTTAACTTTCTACTAAGCTACTAAGTATTTATGAAAAGCACTAGTAGTTAATATATATATAGTTTGAAAACTCATTTTGGAAAGCAGATTTGACCAAAAAATGCAACAATCCCCCACAAGTTTTTAAACTAGTATCGTGTTATGGTACCGTTGTTTCAATCGTTATACATAAGGTAGATATCACAAGGACTTGAATTCCCTTTAGACCAACTGAATAAAAGATAGGTGCATAGTATCGCAGAGACTTGAAGCAGCACATATCTAAAATCCAGCGATCACACAAGATCAAACTCTTCTGTGGTAGTTTTCACTTTGAGCCATACTAGCCTTTGCCTTTGTTTTGCATATTTATGGTCCTGTGCATGTCCTGGTTTCTGCTAGGGCTCTAGGTATCTTTTCACAAGATACCATAGGAGATGACCAAATCTCTACCCATGCATAGGTGAGTACTTTAGACATGTTCCTACCAAACATCCTGCATCTGAGATGCTTTGAACTCATTAATGCTTAAGTGTCATTCTCTCCCATGATAGGATTTTAGGTGAGCCTTTTAGGCATGTTTCCTATCTAAAACCCTCATCCGAAATGATTTGCACTCATTAATGCTTAACATTCAACCCCTTTACATGATAGGATCATCGGTGAGTCCTTTAAGCATGTTACCTATTCAACAGCCCGCATCCGAAATACTTTGGACTCATTAAGGCTTAACAGCCATCCTCTTTACCATGATAGGATTTCAGTTGCAAATCTTACTTGACTTTTGAACTAATCATCTTATCATTAGTAGCGTAAGATTTGAACTAATAACTTGATATAAATGGTAAGTATTTATAAGACTCACCAAACTTTTGTAAATCTTACTCGACTTTTGAACCAATCATCTTATCATTAGTAGCGTAAGCTTTGAACTAATAACTTGATGTAAATGGTAAGTATTTGTAAGACTGACAAAACTTTGAGACTCATTCTAGCAGTCGTCCTTTCAACTATGTCCTTTTTTAGACCTTTAGTCAAAGGATCAACCACATTCTCTAAAGACCGAACGTCAATCACAGAGGTGACTTCTTGAAAAATGAGTTCTCTCAAATAGTCATGCTTCAAACGAATGGTCCGCTTCTTTCCATTGAACATTGAGTTTGCTACCACAACACTCTCTACCTGATTATCATAATAGATAGTAATTGCACATTGTAATTTTGTTAATGGAAGGTCTCAGAGAAAAAAACTGAGCCACTCAGCTTCATCTCCCGTAGCACAGAGTGTGAAGAACTCAGATTCCATCCATGACTGTGTAATCATATTTTACTTCTTAGACTTCCACGAGACGACAACTCCACCCATGGTGAAGACAAAACCTCCAATAGATATGCACTTATCTGGTTTTGAGCACCAGCTCGCATCTAAATAATCTTCGATTATAGCCAAATATCTAGTGTAGAATAAGCCCAGACTTATAGTTTCCTTTTAAGTATCTCATCGATCTCTAGACAACATCCTAATGAAGCCTTCTAGGATTACTTGTGAACTTACTAAGCATTCCTACAACGAATGCGATGTCTGGTCTTGTGCAGCTCATCGTGTACATAAGACTCCCAATGATCTTTGAGTACTTTAGCTGCTCTATTAGTTTTTTAGTGTTTGGTTGAAGCTTCTTGTTGTAATCATACGACACTGACAGTTCTGACAGGTCGTAGTAGCTATACTTTCTTAGCATGCTCTCGACATAATAAGATTGAGACAATCCAATACCCTCTTTAGAGTATATAATTTTGATTCCGAGAATCGCGTCCGAAGTTCTAAGGTCCTTCATGCTGAACTGTGCTGAGAGAAATTTCTTGGTAGATATTACTATCTCCAAATCACTCCCGATGATGAGCATATCATCCACATAGAGGAAGATAACCACTACCTTTCCTTCAGCGATCTTAATGTATAGGCACTTGTCAAATTCACTGACTTAATACTCACTATTGCGAATAACCCCATCGAACTTCTCATGCCAGAATTTCGGTGTCTGCTTAAGTCCATATAAAGACTTAACAAGTTTACAAACTTTACCAACTAAAGCATCAAGTCCTTCTAGTTTTTCTATGTAGATCTCTTCTGTGAGATCTCCATTGAGAAAAGCAGCCTTCACATCCATCTGATGTATGAAAAACCTTTTAATCATCGCCCATGTGATAAGCACTCTGATGGTAGTGATTCTGCAAACTGGTACATAGATATCAAAGAAATCTATTCATTCTTTCTGAGAGAATCCTTTTGCCACCAGTCTTGCTTTGCATTTCTCAATAGTACCATCAGGACGAAGCTTCTTTTTGAAGATCCACTTGCAACTGATAGGCCTTGCACCTTCAGGTACATCCACCAGCTCCCAAGTATGTTTTTGGATCAATGAATCCATCTCATCACCAACAGTTTCTTTCCACAGAAGAACGTCTGTTGATTGCATTGCTTCTTGGAAAGTCTGTGGGTCTCGTTCCACATTATAGGTGATGAAGTCATCTCCAAAATTTTTCTATCTTCTGACACGCTTAGAAGATGGTTTAGTAACTCCTTCATCATTGATACTTTCAGTTATTCGCGAAACTGGCTCATCTGGTGCATCTGACGTACCAATATTCTCTGGTATATCTTTGAGCAACAAACCACTATTCTTGATAAACTTATCCTCAAAGAATTATACATCCTGAGCTTCAATGACGAAGTTAGTTCCAAGGTTCAGGAACCTGCAAGCATCGCTATCTTTAGCAAAGCCAAGAAACGCACATCTGTTTGCCTTTGGTCCAAGCTTAGGCCGTCTGATATCTGGAACTCGAACATATGCGAGACACCCCCATACTTTGAGACTATCCAAAGGATTTGGATATCTCAACCATAACTGATGAGGAGTACTATTAGTTTTGGAATAAGGTACCCTGTTCAGAATCCAGTTTGCCATCAGCAAAGCCTCTCCCTAGTAGCATGTAGGTAGACCAGATGTGATTAGCATGAAATTCATCATCTAGGTCAATGTGTGATTCTTCCTTTCTGCAATCTTATTAGATTACGAAGAATATGGAGTCATAGTTTCAGCAATGATTCCATGCTCCTTGAAGTATGCTTCCGACTCCTTAGATTAATACTCTCATCCTCTGTCGCTCCTAAGTCTTTTCACCTAAAATCCAAGCTACTTCTCTACATGAGTCCGAAACTCGATAAACTTGCTAATAGCTTTATCTTTAGATTTTAGCAGATAGACGTGGCAGAAGTGAGAATGATCATCAATGAAGGTGATGATGTACTTCATGCCGCCTTTAGTGACGAAGCTCTTGAAATCATAAGTATCTGAGTGAATCAGATCCAATAGCTTGGTGCTCCTTGTGACACTTGGAAAGAGCTTCCTTGTCAGCTTCGCTTACGCGTAGGCTTCACACTTCTCAGGTTTGTGACCCCCATATTTGGTAAGTAATCCTAATTTTTCCATGCTAGACAACTTTCTATAATTTACATGTCCCAGCTGTTTGGGTCAAAAGTTGATGTTTTCATTGTCATCGAATCTATTACAACTTTGGTCATAACAATAAACTCAAATAAAAAGTTGATCTTTTTATAAGATCTCCTTTATACAATAAAAATAAAGATTACAACTCTTGTCAAACAGCGTAACGGACGTTTATCACCCGCTGCTTGCGTGAGATCTTTACCTGTGCCGGGGACGTTAATATCCGTGGACCGTTGCGAATCAGATTCGGTTAGCAGAAGTTGGATAATCAATGCTCTCACTTCACGAAGGAAGTAATTGCAGTAGCAGCGATTTTGACTAAGCAAAATCACGGCTCTTCTCGGGGTTTAAGACCAAGCTTAAATCCGGAGGAATAGGGGATGGGTCTCAGATCTCTCGAACTCCACTCTTTATGCACAGGAGATCACCAAGATCTACTAACCCTCTCTAAAATTCGTGGCTATGCACTTGAGAAACCGGCAGCACCTCGCCCTCTTGATCTCCAGATCCTTCAAAAATGAACATCCGAGCCCCTATTTATAGGCTTGGTTGGTAGTTTCCTTGGATCAAAATGAGGGATTCCCTCTATCTTCAGTTAGCAACTGTCTAACAACAATATCAGAACAGTTGGAACCCTAAATCCCGAAAGAATCCATAAAAAAACCGAAAAAACCAATTCTGGCCGATTCACCGAAGTGGCTCGGCCTTGGCCGGGCTACCAAATGGTGGTTTGATATTGGCCAAGCCACCATTTGGTGGTTTGACATTGGCCGAGGCATCATTTGGTGGTTTGACATTGGCCGAGCCACCATTTGGTGGTTTGACATTGACCGAGCCACCATTTGGTGGTTTGACATTGGCCGAGCCACCATTTGGTGGTTTGACTTTGGCCGAACCACCATTTGGTGGTTTGACATTTGCCGAGCTACCATTTGGCTTTTTAGTTTTCGAGTTCGGTTTGTTCCGTTGTTTGCATGTATTTCATGGTATTATTAGCTTGTACGCCTATTTGGTGGCTGGTGAGTATACGGGCCACTTGGCAGTGGCTGGTGAGCACGCTGACCACTTGGTTGAATCTTCTCGATGTGGATGACAATGTTTATCGCCTCCTTTTCGTCTCGAGCCACATACGGGAACTTATAGGCATTTTTAGACGCCTACAGATACCCCCTCCAAAGTGTTCCAGTCTTATTCTTTTAAAGATGAGTCTGAAATACTTTGGACGTGATAGGCCTCTATCTTCAGTCGGTATAACCGATTTCAATTCTTGACTTCTCCACATTTCAGTCTGTTCAGTATTTTATCGAACAGTTAGAATGTTTCTGGTGCTGTGTTTATCGTCTGACCATTGCCGAAGTCTTGAATCAGAATTCGATGAGTTAGTTCTGGCTCGTCTCGCTGAGTTGAATTTTGGATTAACTATTTGTATCGTAACGCGTTGACCGGCGTTGACCTAGGGCTACGTGTTGATCCGTGTTGACCTTATGGTTTCGAATCGATCGGCGTTGACTCTCATCGCAACGTGTTGACCGGCGTTGACCTAGGGCTACGCGTTGATCCGACGTTGACCTTAGGGTTTCGAATCGATCGGCGTTGACTCTCATCGCAACGCGTTGACCGGCATTGACACAGTTTATACTCGTATGTTTGCTGAGTATACACAGTTTAAGCTCTTAAGGTATTAGAGCATGGCAGTCCCAAATATTGGGCTTCAGAACCAACTATTAAAGCTGATTCATCTACACGTGTGGATCTTATTCCGAATTTGTTGGATGCTCCATTCACGAGACCAACTAATGAAGCTGATGCGTCAATGACTCATATTTATAGAATTTTTGGCAAATTCTCAGTCATCAACGGGTTTGATAAGCCTTTACCGACTACCGTTTGAGTCGGGCTAGCATGCAGATTGTTTAAGTTCGTTCTGCATGTAACGTTATGCTAAAAGAGTTAACTCTTTTAGTGCTATAATATTGAATACGTAGACTTTGTTTTTCTCCTGTGAAAAGACTAAACAGCAACGTGTATCAGACGTAGACTTAGGATTTTTAGCAAATCCTTAGCCTTTAATGGATTTGACGTGCCTTTACCAATTACCGTTTGAATCGGGCTTGCATGCGGATTGTTTAAGTCCGTTCCACATGTGACGTTGTGCTAAGAGAGTTAACTCTCTTAGTGCTACGATATTGAATATGTAGACTTCATCTTTCTTACGGGAATAGACTACCCGACAACGCATGTTAGGCGCTGACTTATCCTTACTTAGGCTTCGGGATAAAATTCCCCGTGCGTGTGAAACACGAATTTTGGCGTTATGAATAATAACCTGCTACAATGTTGAATATATAGGCTTTTGTTCTTTTTACGGTTAAGAACTAACCGGCAAGGCGTGTTAGGCGTTGACTTATCCCTACTTAGGTTTCGGGATAAAATTCCCCATGCATAAAAGGCATGAATTTTTGTTGCTACGATAGTGAACATGTAGACTCGGTCATTTTTACGGGAACGAACCACCTAGTAACGTGGGTTAAACGCTGACTTATTCCTACTTAGGCTTCGGGATAAAAGACCCCAGACTAGATTCTGGTGTCTTTTTCAATCGGTGAAAGACTAAACCGGCAACGCGTGTTAGGCGTTGACTTATCCCTACTTAGGATTCGAGATAAAATTCCCCATGCATAAAAGGTATGGATTTTAGGAGTTTAAAAAAGTGGTGTCTTCTCCTGGGGCAAAGACGAACCCGATGCGGGAGAGGAAGAATTTTATATTCTTTCTCCCAAAGCTGAAGAGGAAGAATTTTATATTCTATCTCTAGTCACAAAATGAAACTCAAAGTAGGATCTCCACTTCAAGAATCTGGAAAGGTGAAACTAAGAGTGGGATCTCCACTCCGAGAATCAAAAAGATTCGGATAATCCTAACTGTCGAAAGGTTTGATTATTGAACTAAAGATGAATTTCTTGTTTATCGAGAATGAATTATAGTTTTGACCTTAATTGTAGGAAGGTTTGACCAAGCGGGAGTTTGAGATGATCCTAACTGTAGGAAGGTTTGATCACTCAGTTCGAAGTGCACCTCTCGTTCATGGAAGGAATCGAGAGGGGATTTTGGTAACTATAAGAAGGTTTGACCAAGTAGGAAGTTTGAGATGATCCTAACTATAGGAAGGTTTGATCACTCAGTTTGAAAGTGGACCTCTCGTTCATGGAAGGAATCGAGAGGGAATTTTGGTTTTGGTCCTAACTATAAGAAGGTTTGACCAAGTGGGAGGTTTGAGATGATCCTAACTGTAGAAAGGTTTGATCACTCAGTTTGAAAGTGGACCTCTCGTTCATGGAAGAAATCGAGAGGGGATTTTGGTTTTGGTCCTAACTATAAGAAGGTTTGACCAAGTGGGAGGTTTGAGATGATCCTAACTGTAGGAAGGTTTGATCACTCAGTTTGAAAGTGGACCTCTCATTCATAGAAGGAATCGAGAGGGGATTTTAGTTTTGGTCCTAACTATAAGAAGGTTTGACCAAGTGGGAGGTTTGAGATGATCCTAACTGTAGGAAGGTTTGATCACTCGGTTTGAAAGTGGACCTCTCGTTCATGGAAGGAATCGAGAGGGGATTTGGTTGTGGTCTTAACTGTAAGAAGATTTGACCAAGTGAGAGTAGGAGTGTGAGATGACCCTAACTTTTATAGGTTTGATCACTCGATTTATAGACCTCTCGTTCATTGAAGGAATCGAGAGGGGATTTTGATTGTGGTCCTAACTGTAGGAAGGTTTGACCAAGTGGATAGTAGGAGTGGGAGTGCAAATCACAGTGGGAGTGTTCACCTGTACAAATCACTCGGTAGGGGTTCTTGATGTCAAGTAATAAGGATTTATGATACGAGTGTATCTTCTCTTCGGAACTTAGTGATCCTCATGAGAGCTTGAGGATAGATGATTCTCATGATAGCATGGGAATAGAGGTGTCAAGCAGTACAAGGGAACGTAGGAGAAAACGTGGAATGGAACGACGAGCAAAAGAATCGAAGTATCCAGTTTTTAGCCTGTGAGTCGACTCGTAACAGTCATGAGTCGACTCATCAGGTTGAGTCGACTCATGACTATCATGAGTCGACTCATCGCTGGTTTGAGTTTTGTCCAGTTTCTGTCGAGTCGACTCATCTCAGTCATGAGTCGACTCGTCGAGGGTTTCCTGGTTCGTTTGGGATTCTGTTCACACGAATTCCCGTTGGTTTTGGGTCTGGTTATTTACCAAATTGCCATCCACGTTTGTACACCTATATAAAGGATTGTTTTAGGGTTTCTAAATAATCAGAGAGTAAAATCAAGAGAGATTAACTTGTAATTAAGATTTGGAGAGCTTGTTCTTTAATTCTAGAGTGAGATTGTGAGAGATTGTAAATTACATACTCATAATCTAGAGAAGGTATTTTCCTTCGCCCAAAATCTGAGTTATTCTTGTATTCTTATTATTTTTCTCCTCAACACACCTTTGATAATTCCGCGATCAAAGGTGCTCGCACGGCAACTCGTATCAAGTTGGTATCAGAGCGATCAGATCCTACGAAGGGGGCATCCTGTGCATGGTCCTAACTCGATCGCAATACAAGAAGCTTGGCGAGATCCTTACTTCCTTGGAAGGAGCCCAAGAGTTAAGGAAGGAGAAGATGACTGAAGCAGATAATTCAGCAAGACTTGATGCATTAGAGAAGCAGATCGAGACGATAGGGTCAACGCTCACAAAACTCGTCGGTCTCATCCAAGGAGGGAACGAAAAGGGGGAATCTTCTTCTAGGTCTAAGAAGAAACCTATAGAGTCCGGTGGAGAGAGCGAGCTTTCAGGCTCCGACGAGGAGGACGAGACCGTCAAGGCTGCACGGCATCAAGGGGGTAAGAATTCTTACCAGAATCTGAAGATTGATTTCAGAGTGGAGATTCCTATTTATGATGGGAGTGTTGACGTCGAGAGGCTTGATGACTGGATCGAGCGGATGGAGACGTATTTTACTCTTTATGGCTATTCGTCAAAAGAGAAGATTGTGTTCGCGACATTGAAGCTTTCAGGGCACGCGTTGACGTGGTGGAAATCCTATTGCAAACAGGAGAAGAAAGCGACATCGTGGAACAAGTTCAAGGAGCTACTTCGGAAACAGTTCTATCCAGTGGGGTTCCTTGAGGAGCGTTGGTACAAGTGGTACGGCTTGCGCCAAAGGGTCAATCAAACCGTTTAAGAATACACCACGGAGTTCCAGCAGCAGGCGATGGTCCTCAACATCATGACAGAGGAATATTCCGTGTTTATGAAGTATATGGCGGGATTGAACGATTATATCCGGAAGGAGATGAGGTTATTCACGGTTGAGACAATCACAGAGGCGAGCGTGAAGGCCATAGCCATTGAGGGCAAGCAAAAGAAGAGCAACGAAGCAAAGGGGGATGCAAAGCAAGTTGGAGGCGAGTCTAGTGGTTCTTAGTTTAAGGAGGAGAAGAAGAAGGGTGATCCAGGGAAAGCAGGGATGATTTGTGGTCATTGCGAGAAGACAGGACATGAAGCTGATCGATGCTGGGAGAAGTATCCTCATCTGAAGCAAAGAGGGTTGAAGAGGAAGAAGGAGAAAAAGGCATACGTAATAGCTCAAGGTCCTAAGGAAGTTACGGGGATGACAGAGCCCAACAGCAGTCTCAACCTTATGGTGGGAAAACAGACCACGAAAGAGGACGACGACCCAAGAGAGCAACTCTTTGTGCTCAAGTTGCAAGTGAAGACCAGTTTGGTTAATGTCATTGTTGATTCGGGTAGCGAGAAAAATTTGATATCCGAAACCTTGGTTCAGAAGCTGGGTCTGAAGACAGTCAAGCATCCGAAGCCCTATCCATTGGGGTGGATTCAGAAGGAGACGGGACTGAGTGTAGTTGATCAATGCACTGTCAGATTTGCGCTCCATGAGTCGTATATTGACGAGGTTACGTGCGACGTCGTTCCATTGGATATTTGTCAGATTATACTGGGCAATCCGTACTTATGGGATAGATATGCGATCTACGAGAGGTGGGCTCAGAAGTATATCTTCACCAAAGGTGGTGAAAAGTTCATATTTCGTTCGGCATCTCTTCCTAAGGAGACAAGCTTGGGGACGGTGAAGCGAGCGAAGAGACTAGTGAATGCCAGCAAGAAGTTTGTCTCGTTGTGTATTAGACTTCCAAAAAAGCCATCGACAAAGGATTGTAAGTTAGAGCGAACAGTGACTACGACGAGACGCGGGATAAATGAGTTGTTTCCGATCGGACGTCGAGACCGGGTTCCTAGCAAAGCCAGGGGGTGTAGAAAAGATGGAGGAGCTCGA
The DNA here is from genome assembly GCA_022839385.1 of Asparagus kiusianus. Classification (NCBI taxonomy): domain Eukaryota; kingdom Viridiplantae; phylum Streptophyta; class Magnoliopsida; order Asparagales; family Asparagaceae; genus Asparagus; species Asparagus kiusianus. The sequence continues at coordinate 1,550,028 of BQKN01065641.1, read as the reverse complement.
GAGTTTCCTCAGCAAAAGTTCTAACTTGAATGGGACTTCAAGTTCTTAAAGAGGAGACCCATGATACGGGTGTATCTTCTCTTCGGAACTTAGTGATCCTTATGGGAGCTTGAGGATAGATGATTCTCATGATAGCATGGGAATAGAGGTATCAAGCAGTACAAGGGAATGCAGGAGAAAACATGGAACGGAACGACGAGCAAAAGAGTCGAAGTATCCAGTTTTTAGCCTGTGAGTCGACTCGTAACAGTCATGAGTAGACTCATCAGGTTGAGTCGACTCATGACTGTCATGAGTCGACTCATCGCTGGTTTGAGTTTTATCCAGTTTCTGTCGAGTCGACTCATCTCAGTCATGAGTCGACTCGTCGAGGGTTTCCTGGTTCGTTTGGGATTCTGTTCACACGAATTCCTGTTGGTTTTGGGTCTGGTTATTTACCAAATTGCCATCCACGTTTGTACACCTATAGAAAGGATTGTTTTAGGGTTTCTAAACAATCAGAGAGTTAAATCAAGAGAGATTAACTTGTAATTGAGATTTGGAGAGCTTGTTCTTCAATTCTAGAGTGAGATTGTGAGAGATTGTAAATTACATACTCATAATCTAGAGAAGGTATTTTCCTTCGCCCAAAATCTGAGTTATTCTTGTATTCTTATTATTTTTCTCCTCAACACACCTTTGATAATTCCGCGATCAAAGGTGCTCGCATGGCAACTCGTATCAATTTAACACGAACGGGTTTGATAATTCGTCAAGGATTGACAGATCAAAATTCTAAGCATTATATTCGGACTCTAACTATGAAAGTGTTGAGTGCACGAACATAGCGGAAGTTTGAATGGATTGAACCGGTAGAATTTTGGTGGTCCCACCGTCAATTAGCCTGATCGGTGGGGGGATTTTGTGGTGGGAGACTGTGAGTTGTTAAACATCAATGAGAGTTTTGTGAGGGAAAATTGATCCAATGAAGTGATCGAATCTCATCTCGGCAAAAGAGTGTTCGGAAATCATAATAGGAGTTTAGTGTTTATCACTTGCTTCATAATGATCGGGTTATCCCTAAAAATATTATATTTAACATTCTTCCGGGAACTTCCCGTTATATGAATTATCTACCCCCAGCTTTCTTTGCAAAACTGTGTGTAACGAGGAGTACGTTATCCTCAGTTGTATGTTCGGGTTATCCTTAAGAATATAAGATCCTCTAGGAACTTCCTGTTATATAAATCATCCACCCCCAGCTTCCTTTGCGAAACCGAGTTTAACATTGTACTTAGTTGGATAACTGAGAAGTAGTTTATACTCGTATACTCTTTGGAGTGTCAGAAGGATCAGTTTATACTCTTATACTTGTCGGAGTATCGCCATTCTTATTTGGATTATCCTAACGTTATGACGCCAGCTTCAACCAAGGTTTGGATGCTATTCTTGAGAGCAAAGTAATCCTTAGTAGGATGAAGGACCCTCCTGTGGTACACACAGTACTTTGGATCCGTAGTATTGTCAGCTTCCTCCTGATTTATGATAGGTGGTAGCCTGATCTTATTATTTTCAAGGAGGGACTCGAAGATGGCTGGAACATCTTTGTCCTTGAAAGAGTACTCTTTTTGGAGTTTCGGGTCTGAAGCCTTTTGTTGTCTTCGGGTTTGCCGTTGTGACGTTTGATTAGCACCAACAACAGCTGCAGGTGTCTTGCCCTTACCACGGGAGGCGAAGTTTGAGTTCGGAGGATTAGCCGTTGGTTGGCTCCTCTTGGCATTCTTTCTTCGGAGGAAGCGTTCGGCCCGCTCTCCACGCATCTTCAACTCTTTCCAAGTGTTGAACGGTGCGATTCCCATAACTTCTAGCACATCCAAAGAGAGGTTGTGTGGCAGGTTTGGAGGATGAAGTCCTCTGTGATCGGATCTCGGCAGTTCATCGCCTTATTCCGGAAGCGCTTGACGAAATCGTCGACCATCTCGTCATCTTCTTGCTTCTCATCGAAAAGCATCCTGATTGACACCTCGGCATCATCATCAAAGAAATGAGCGAGAAATAGGTTCTCTAGGTTGTCCCAGCTGTTGATGCTTCCAGACTTGAGACGACGGTACCAATTGAAGGCGGTCCCGCGAAGGGTGATAACAAATGACCGAACCATCAAGGCTTCATTACCGGAGATCATGCCCAAGTGGGACTTGAAGTGGATCAAATGCTGAGTGGGCGAACCTTTCCTATCGAACGGTGTGAAGTTGATCAGGTTGAACTTCGCCGGATACAGGATCGAATCCCACTCTCTTGGGTAAGGACATGGGATCCCGGTCTTCTTTACTTCTCGATCAGACATCAGAGCGTTGATTTTTTTCTCGAGATCCTTTATCTTTTTGTCCTCGTCTGTATCATGCTTTGGACGATTTGTGAGAGGAACAACGGGGCAACCCCTAGTGTTGTCATCATTGGCGGTACCACCCCCGGTATTATTATCTTCAGTGGGACCACCCCTAGTGTTCTAATCAACGGGAGGGTTTTCAGCATTGAGACGTTCATCCGTATCTGAATCGCTACCTGCTTGGTCAGCAATGTTGTGACGGCTGGATTCACCGAACTAATTGGACAGAGCCCGAATTTGTTGGTCATGCTCTTCCCTCATTCGTAGCATAGACATTTCCATTTAGATCTTGAATGCCTCTTTCTGCTTGGCTAAGGCATCCTCAACCATTTTGGCTACTTCCTCGGTGTTAATCATAAACACTTCGTGGGATTGTCCCGAACTGGATACCGTATTATCAGAGGCGATGGCCGAGTTAGCATCCGATGCTTCATCATCCAAGGATAACCCTCTCTGCATTCTCTGATAGTCCCTTTGTCTAATAGTTCCTGATCATAACCGGGTTAGACGATGCGATACAAGCGGGTCAGAGCTAGAAGGTCGAATCGATTTTCCCTTATCAGCCATATTTATTGTGACTTCCGAAAGTTTGTCACATTGAACGGTCGATCGTTTCTTGCAAAAACGTCTTGGCTTGGACTTAGTCGCTCCGTTAGAGATCCTCTCAAATACCGAGACCCTCTGCGGAGCGGTCTTGGGGTAGCTACACGCTGATAATACTACCCTGATAATGTTTGTGCATGGACAATGAGAGTCCGTTTCTCGGGTACTTCTCTTTTAAGATCTGTACGTACCCCTAGCCCGATAGTACAACTCATCGGTCTGAAGACCGGAGCAACCTATCATGTGTTGGCATGACTCATCAAGTATAACGTCATCATCTGACGAATACGTTTCCTTCCGAGGACTCGATGCCTTGTTTGTGTCCTCAAGAGTCACGCGTTTAGAGCGGCGCTTTTAGGGACGCGAACTCTTGACGGGCTCTTGGACTTCAATTCGTTGTCCGAGGCGGTCAAGTGCAGGGGTTTTCCCATTATACAAAGGTCCTGATTTGTTGTGATGGCGTGTGCGACCCCCAGCTCGAGTGGTTGTTCGGGGTTCAGTCACCAGACCCAAGCATTCTTTGATCGGAACCTTACCTCGATCCTCGTGCAAAGAACCCAGGCGATCCGTCATCCTCATCTTGAAACAGGATAAGTCTCCGTGGTCACGAGGTATCACCGGGAGTGTAGAATTCATCGGGACATGAATAGGGGCCGCCGAAAACTCAGACGGGACTGTAGGAAGTGAATCAGCAGTGAAACGGACCAAACCAGTCTGAGTTTTGCTCAAACCACCATTTGGTGGTTTGACTTTGGCCGAGCCACCATTTGGTGGTTTGACTTTGGCCGAGCCACCATTTGGTGGTTTGAACTTGGCCGAGCCATCATTTGGTGATTTGACTTTGGCCGAGCCACTATTTGGTGGTTTGAACTTGGCCGATCCACCATTTGGTGGTTTGACTTTGGTCGAGCCATCATTTGGTGGTTTGACTTTGGCCGAGCCACCATTTGGTGGTTTGAACTTGGCCGAGCCACCATTTGGTGGTTTGACTTTGGCCGAGCCACCATTTGGTGGTTTGAACTTGGCCGAGCCACCATTTGGTGGTTTGACTTCGGCCGAGCCACCATTTGGTGGTTTGACTTTGGCCGAGTCACCAATTAGTCTTCTGGTTTCTCCGACGCCTTCGGGCACCGTTTGGGTTGTTTTTTATGCCGGTTTGGACTTTAGCCTCCAGACTCGGCGTGATCTTGGTGGCTTCTTGACCACTTCTTTCTGCTTTAGCTTTTGCGCTTCTCGCACGAGGATCCGTGCATGCACAATTAAGGTATGACGCTTCTGAATGCGCTCCTCGAGGGTTGAGCAGGTCCGTTTGACTTAGATCCATTCATTCGCTGTTGGCTTGGAGGATACGCCATTTATTTGCTGCTGAAGGGGTTTGCACCTTCTGGACTTCAAATCCGCTTCGTAGCGAATCCCATCAACCGGCTCCAAAGCCTTACCGAGTCGACGCGCAAGTCGTTGTCGTTGGCGCTGTCTTTGGCGTGCCCTCTTTGATAGGGTTGGCGTGCCTTTTGCAATTAACTCCTTAGTCGAGGAAAGGTCCAGATCTATAAATCCGGGCTCATTGGAGGCCAGAGGGGCATTACAATGCGGGGTTGCGGTGGCAACGGGGGCCTTGATATTCCTACGCTTGCGATGGGTGGAGGATCTGGAGGAGGAGGACGACATATACTCCTCGAATTTTAGTTGGTCGAACTCGTACTCGACCTCTTCATAAACCGGGATCTGGATCCGTGGTTGCGGCACGACAGCTTCGACAGCTAAGCTGTTGGCTCCCACTGTGGTCGCCAGCTTGTTTGGGTCAAAAGTTGATGTTTTCATTGTCATCGAATCTATTACAACTTTGGTCATTACAATAAACTCAAATAAAAAGTTGATTTTTTTATAAGATCTCTTTTATACAATGAAAATAAAGATTACAACTCTTGTCAAAGAGCGCAACGGACGTTTATCACCCGCTGCTTGCGTGGGATCTTTACCTGTGCCGGGGACGTTAATATCCGTGGACCGCCGCGGATCACATCCGGTTAGCCGAAGTTGGATAATCAATGCTCTCACTTCACGAAGGAAGTAATTACAGTATCGGTGATTTTGACTAAGCAAAATCACGGCTCTTCTCGGGGTTTAAGACCAAGCTTAAATCCGGAGGAATAGGGGATGGGTCTCAGATCTCTCGAACTCCACTCTTTATGCACAGGAGATCGCCAAGATCTGCTAACCCTCTCTGAAATTCGTGGCTATGCACTTGAGAAACCGGCAGTACCTCGCCCTCTTGATCTCCAGATCCTTCAAAAATGAACACCCTAGCCCCTATTTATAGGCTTGGTTGGTGATTTCCTTGGATCAAAATGAGGGATTCCCTCTATCTTCAGTTAGTAACTGTCTAACGACAATATCAGAGCAGTTGGAACCCCAAATCCCGAAAGAATCCATAAAAAAACCGAAAAAATCAATTCTGGCTGATTCACCGAAGTGGCTTGGCCTTGGCCGAGCTACTAAATGGTGGTTTGATATTGGCCGAGCCACCATTTGGTGGTTTGACATTGGCCGAGCCACCATTTGGTGGTTTGACTTTGGCCGAGCCACCATTTGGTGGTTTGATAGGCCGAGCCACCATTTGGTGGTTTGACATTGGCCGAGCCACCATTTGGTGGTTTGACATTTGCCGAGCCACCATTTGGCTTTTTGGTTTTTTCGAGTTCGGTTCGTTCCGTTGTTTGCATGTATTTCATGGTATTATTAGCTTGCACGCCGATTTGGTGGCTGGTGAGTATACGGGCCACTTGGCGGTGGCTGGTGAGCACGCTGACCACTTGGTTGAATCTTCTCGATGTGGATGACAATGTTTATCGCCTCCTTTTCGTCTCGAGCTGCATACGGGAGCTTATAGGCATTTTTAGACGCCTACACCAGCCTATTGTGCTATAAAATAGAGGAGTAAGCAAAAGATGATACTTCATTTGTAACCGAGTTAGGTACAATAGTACTGATCTTATACATACCATCAGTACGATATGCATTGCCAAAATATATTTTCTTAAAAGCTAATACAGCTTTTCCTCCTTAGAAATCCAGTCTCATACCTGCGTCACATAACAAGCTTCCAGAGACTAAATTTTTGGTAATTAATGAAACATGTTTCACATCCTTCAATGCGAGAGTCTTCCCTGAAGAAAGAGTCAGCACCATATTCCCAGTTTCAAGAACAGAAACCACAGAACGATCAGCCAGTGATACGTTCTCTTTGGCAACAACATAAGAAGAGAACAAATCTCTATTGGAGCAGACATGACAGGTAGCACTTGTATCTAACCACCAATCAGATACGTTGTTGGGAGTTATCACTTGGAATAACATAGCCACACAATTGTCAACTTGATTAACATTGTGTGTTGTTCCCTTCTTTGGTTCTTTGCAGTCCTTGGCAAAATGTCCTTGTTTCCCACAGTTGAAGCATTTGCCGTTCTTCTTGAAATCTTTCTTTTAAACATTTAGATTTTCGGGTGGTTCTTCTTTTTGTTAAATAATTTCTTCTTGTTTTTTAGAAGAAGAACTAGTACCTTTCTCAGAGTTAGTAGCCACCATGTTAGCAGATGCCTTCTGCTTAGTAAGGAGCTTATCCTTCGTGCGAGTTCGAATCTCGTCCTCGATCCGAATGAACCTCTTCAATTAGACAGAGTCACCTGTCTTTTCCTTCTTCGAATATCCTTGGAGAATGATATCTAAGATGGAGGAAGCTTGTTGATAATTGCACCAGAAATGAAGGTTTGACAAAGATTTATCTTTCATCCTTCAGCTTCATAACAAGCTTTTCAAGCTCTTTGACTTGAGGCAAAACCTCAATATCATTTTTGAATTTGAAGTTCAGAAACTTGTTAATGAGGTAAGGCTTGGAAAGCTTCTCCTCATCCTTGTATTGGTCCTCCAGAGCATTCCAGATTTTCTTTGCAGAGGGCTTATTGCTGTAAGCATCTGCTAGGTGATCGGCCAAGCAGTTAATGAGATAACTCCTATAGAAATAATTATTTTTAGCCCAAGAGGCTTCAGGTTCGGAATCTTCTTCAAAATTAGGTTTCTCCTCAGAAACCGCATAGTAGAATTTTAGGAGTTGCATCCCGAAGATCAGTTTCCAACGCCATGCGTTAAAGTTGGATCTGTCAAAATTCTCTAACTTAAGACAATCCACTCCAAGAGTCCTCGCGGTATTCATGATAGATCAAAAATATTGTTTTAAGATTATTGGAGATTATGGTTAAATCTGGAATAAAACAGTGAAATTTGATGTGCTGTAATTTTAAACTTTTAAAATTAACTGTTGTGCGTTTGTGAAACGTTGTGCTTAAAGTAATATGTGGCCTACTCCAATGAAAGGATCCCAAGGCCAAACTTCTTCCAGGAATAATAGTACAATACTTTGATGTGCACCAACCCAGTACTGTCAAGATCTCCTCGATCTATAAGACATTTTGGTCAAGACAAAGATCTCCTCGATCTATAAGACCTTTCGGTCAAGGCAAAGATCTCCTCGATCTCAAAACCTTTTAGTTCAAAACTTTTCGGTTTTAGGGAAAGTTCATTCGAGCATAGTTTCTACAGCAGCAGTACAACAGCTCAATATATTTCGTGTGTACAAGAGCTCTAACGTTCGTGTGTCCAAGAGCTACCCTAAGGGACGCTATTTATAGGCCTCTAAGGCCAGCTCAAGAGTCACCTATAATCAATATGACTGTTACAAATCATAATGGCAATTATGATTGTAACATAATTAATTTAAATGCTGTTATAATTGCTACATGCAGTAACACCTGAATGCGAGACAATCAATGGACGTGTTAGTTTACAACGCAAGGGTTGCATCTCAGCAAAATTAGACGAACATCGTCAATAAGACGAACCTCGTTGAACGGGCGAATGTCAATAGGACGAACCTCGTCGTACGAGCGAACCTCGTCGAACGGACGAATGTCAATAGGACGAACCTCGTCGAACGGGCGAACCTCGTCGAACAAGCGAACATCGTCTGATCTTGTGAATCAGATGAACCTCGTCAATAAGACGAACGTCGTCGAACAGGTGAACTGATCAACCAATTGACGAACCTCGTCAAATAGAGGAGCATCCTCTGATCTCGAGAACGCTAGGGTCACACCCTCGTGCGAATATGTAGCTCGTCCGCGTGCTGTGAAGCAGCCTGCTAGGCAACCTTCGTGGCGACCTTCATGACAGCCAATGTGGCGTCACCTAGCCCCAATGTCTCCGTGCGAAGTGCCAAGTGCGCCTAACAAAACGCCACTTAGCGTTTCAACCTGATTAGCCCTGATCCCTGGCTCATTGGCCCACGGCCCACGAGACATGGAGATAGAAAGAAAAGGAAAAGGAAGAGAAAAGAAAAGAAAAACTATTGTATTCATAAATATATGTCAAAACTCGTAAGTTACAGATAGTATAAATGAAAAGGTTTACAAATGTACCTAAACAGTAGAGGAACTAATCTTACTCGAAATTAGGAAAAAACAGAGTTAAAGTGGGATCTTCTTGCATAATTCCACTAATTAATAATAATTGAAAATTATATAAAAAAACTACGGCAGCCGATCTACTCTAAAAAGTATGTAACATATGTAATCAAACAAGAGGTCATGAGATTGTTATACAAGCATAAGTTAGACAAAAATCCATCACGAAACATATAATTGCTGGCTATAATTTACCCCGCCAAATTAGAACGCATTACAGTGGATAAAACAGAAGCACATGAATAGTTGTCGGAAGGATGGACCAGTTTAGTCCCACATCGGAAGATCTGATCTGCGCGCGTGCGGTTGTTAATCGAAGGCATGGGTAGATCCATCGCTGGGCTTGGTGGCGCTGGCCTGTAACCTGAGCGGGGGCAGAAGAGATGGCTAGAACCGTAATTTATGTCCCAGTATCAATTCATCCAAACTAACATAACTAACCTGAACCCAATCTTATCCGATAAGATGCACACACGGGCTTCGGGCATAAATTACGGAACGGCCCATCTTTTTTTCCCCTTCGGTTCACATTGGTTCACGTCGGGGAACAACTTGTTTTATTTTTATACCTGAAAATAGTTCCCCAACTTAGTTTATTTTCATACGTGAAATTAGTTGATGTTTATTAGTTAATGCTTGGACCGGTTGACGCAAAATATGCAAATGACATGATACATGATAATTTACACCCTTTTATAATATGCATATCTAAGCTCAGAGTGCGTTTTTTTTGGGTTCGACATGTATATATGTAGATTGGTTCATGATATGCTTGGAAAATATAAGTTGGCATAATCTAATTTAAGTGTTGGGATCAAATACTTTTTTGTCAGTTTAACACTAACGCAATCCTTGTCTTACCCTTAAAAAAAGCCATTACACAATACATAATTACCACATCATTACATTCTTGAATTCAATCTTTTTGCTATAAATATTTGGTGCATCATATGGATCACTACGCATGGGATAGGGTGATTTACTACTAGATTATGCACAATGAATATAAATAAATCATAATATGCTTCTAGTAATCATAGAAAATAGTTTAGATATTACCGTTAGGGGTCTTGATCAATGACCAGAGGCCAATCACATTGTTCGACTGGCGAGAAGCACTATGTTACACCTAGCAACTATAGCATCGAGACGAAGAAGAAAGGAGATGTATGGCGCCTAAGTTTCTTTTTTTTTTATCTGTTGTTTTTATCGCATCTCTATATCTCACTTTATGAAATCCTCTAGGGGGATATATAGGAAATAAGAGAAAGAATCCTAGTCCTAATATGATTAGTTACTAATTATCTTGAGGATAAGATATTATTCTTCTACTTATTTTTAATAATTGTGCTGTTCACATAAACTGAAAAGCTAGCAATACCAATTTCCCATTATTAGAGTCCCCGGACCAAACAGCTCCGTGACTTTTTCGCCTTTTTGCTTAATTTAAGCATTAAATATTTTTCTTAATCCTATGCATTTCCCCCTCTTTCTAAAACACTTTCGCAATCTTAAAAATATATACATCTAGATCTCGTAGTACTCATATTCCTCTCACTTCGCCCTGTCATCATTATTGTTACATGAGTTTACAAATTATCGTGTTTTTATTTATGTTAAGGTTATTGAGTAAGAAAAGCATTTGAAAAGTTACAAACGAAGTCCGAGATATGTGTATTGAATAATTTTCAACGACATCTGTCAGATATTTAAATACGCCAAAAAAAAAGTGTTATATCAAAATGTAGAAAAACAAGTAGAATATCAAACTTAAAGATTGGGTTAATTTCACAAACACCTCGACTTTGGGAGTATTGTAGATAATGCCCCATGTTTACGTCACGAAGTTAATTGTATGGATGGATGTATATTTGGAGGAGTTTGGAGTCCCTTAATCTTTCCTAATGACTGATTATTCAGGAGAAAGCAGATTCTTGCACAAGTAACACTCATTATAGAGCCGAGGAGATTTTTCTTGGTTGTGTCGTCTAAAGTTCAAGTCAGTAACAGATTGAGCAAGCTTGTAGAACGCAGAATCTAGATTTAGGGTTTTATTTAGCGTACTTTGGTATAGGAGGGTTGTACACTTTTTATAGAGAACTTGTTGGGGGCACTTTGGTAGTTTAATTGATTGGGTATGTGATGTTAGTCAGTCAGACTGCACTTTACGAGTCTCGACAATCAGTGAAATGAGTCATCTCTATATTTAATGTGACAATGACAGAATGGCTGAAGGGCTGGCGTTGTCTAAGGAATCATTATGACTTCGGCTTGAGAAGTCATAGTAACACTGACCATGCATTAAATGTGATGGCGACTGGACAGTGAAGCTGATAAGTTATATTGTCGTTCTAGAACTCCGAGTAGAAGACGCCTTTCGTTTCAGACTTGGATTCTTTTAGCAAGTCCTGGACTTGGACTGCTAGAGAAACCAACGATGCTCTCACTCGGGTCGGGCTTTCAGATTATAGGACTTGGCTAGATAATTATGATTTGTGGCCGCACTCAAGGGCTCATTAGACTTAATAATTCTCATGATACAACACCACATACTTTTTTACTTCGATAAATATCCAAACTTTAATTGTGTTGTAGATAAGCCTCCCGAAGTTTTTTTATTCCCCTATGCCTCTCCTAAACTTTAGAGTATCTTACATAAGCTCTAAACTTTAATTTTTTTTTACTGGGCCTCCTACCCCCTATCTGTAAATGGCAAATGATTAAAATATGTTTAGTGAAAAAAAAAATTCGCAATTCGAAAGAGGGGCGGTGCATCGTCTGTGAGTGATAAATGACCGAAGCGGATGGATCCACCGACAGAAGTTGAAAGCTAAGGAGTTTATCTAAAACACCCCCAAAGTTCGTTAGTGTCTTCTCAATTGAAATAGTTTACGAGGCTATATATCTGCAGCTCCCGTCAAAGTTGGGGGGTTTTATGAAGAAACTTTCATGTATTCATTTTGATAATATACTAAATATTTTTTTAAGAGAAAAAAATTATACATGTGATGATGACAAACCGGCAACAAACTGTGCCGCTAATACTAAATATTTTCTTTTTAATATTTTTTAATGGGGGGCGAGAGAGGGCAACAGTTTATTAGCCGCAGCTGTAACGGTCAAATAAGAGAGAGAGAGAGAGAGAGAGAAAAGAGCGGCTATAGTTCCATTTGTCCGCTCCCCAACTCACCCCCCTCCTACTAATCAGAGGAGAAGCAAACAAGAACGGAAGAAGGAAAAAAGAGAGAAAGAAGCGAAGAAAGACAGAAGAAACAACCCGAAGAATAAATAAAAATAAAATAAAATAATAAGACAGAGAATGGAGAGTCCGAGTAGCCAACCGGGTAGCGCTCGCTCGAGCCCGGAGGCGGAGGTGGGTATGCGGGTAGAGGATTTATGGGACATCCAGGAGCCACAGCTGAGCCCCTCTGAGAAGCTCAATTCTTGCTTCGAGAGCATTCCAGTCTCCTCTTTTCCTCCGGCTCCTTCCTCTCAAGGTACGTAGTATTAATTTTTTTCTTCAGTTTCCTCCATTGTATATGTCTTTGAATTGAACATACAAGTGTGCATGACGCGTAAGTATCTTATCCATGGCTCAAATGATTTGCATTTGGACACATATGAAAAATACAAATATATACGATCTCATGGTTCAAATGAGTTTGCATCTTAAATCGTTTTCGGCATATAGCTTGGTTAATTATTTGTGAGAATTTGAGTAACACCATGGTAACACCATCGAATGATATCTACAACACCAGGCATGCATGTTTGAATATTTCTGCACACCAGTGATCCCATGATTGCCGCGGTTTGCACGTGTCCGTCCTAGCTGGTTTATAGGAAGCATGGACAACCTCTACTTCTGTTTAATTCATAATTTATTTTTATTATTCAATTTTACTCTCGCAAATATTTTGTGAGTGGGGATTCTGACGACAAATAGTTGCCTTACCAAACTGGATCAATGTAGCATTGGGAAGGAAAAGGTATTGAGAAAGATGATTCCTAGAGAAAGAATACTAGCAGGTAATTATTCTTTTCCAAAAAAAAAAAAGAAAAAAAGAAAAGAAAAGGAAAAAGTGATGACGATCAAAATATAGACGTAAAGGTTATGATTATCAGTGATGATGGGGTGATTGAGATAAGAAAGAGGTAGGTCAATACAGTGTGATGAATACGGATAAATTTTAGGTCTTGTAATGAACAGCAAAAAGAGGGTTGAAAAAGAGAAACATAAAATAAAATGCCAAGTTCTTGTATCTTTCCAGTTGACATATATAACTTATTATATCTTGCTATCTTATCTCAAAGCAATAAATCTATAAGACATGACCAAAATATGATACGAATGTTCTGAGATGTTAATTTGTATGTTAGGATAGTCATATCCACTAGGAAAGACAACGTTATGGACCTACGGTGGGCTGAGATCAACTGGTTCAAGTCTTTAGTACGTAGTTAACATAACGGTTAATCATGCAAACTTGCAGTTGGTGTCCGATGCCAAATTGTTACGGAAAGGGTGCAATGCTGATGGGACCACCAACGTCTGGTGATGTGACTAGGGTCTGATTTGCGGATGCATCTTGAATAAACTCCCAATGCTTCGGGAAATGGAACCAAGCTTGCGGAAGGCGGATCTTGAATCCTAGATAAGCTATATTGTTGCTACTAAGAGCTAGTGCTTTTGAGTTAAAAGTGTTTCCAATCGACGCTTCATCCTTCTGTGGAATCCCCTTAGTGGTCGAAGTTCTCGAGAAAAATATGCCTTACCTACTATCTTACTATTGGACCATACCTTCTTTTCTGGGTTGTGGATTCGTTGGGACCCAAATCCAGTAGAACATGCCTGGCCTCATGCGGTTCCCGCTGGGATTCATACGGGGAGTGGCCTAGTCTAGACTGTGTTTGGATTGGCGAAACCGAGGGAACTATGAATTGGGTTTGGTGGAGGGCGCTCTTGCATCCGATTGATGGGATTAACTCCTAACATGGTTTTTAGAATGGATGTCCTACGTACATGCTATAAGTAAGATTGTTTGTAAATTCTTCAAAGATACACAACAAGAAGAAATATCTCTGGTTTAAATAAGATGTGAAGTCAATATATGCTCGTGCTTTCATGGCTGTGATTGCATACTCATTTGACTAGTAATTATAACATTTACCCATTCATTTAGATAACAAATGATGAAGTCTATATTTATTATTTAGCAATAATTAAGTTTAATACATATTAAACACTCTAGGGAAGGTTCTTATGATCCACCATTTAACTCCAAGCCTGATTTTAATCTGAATCACGTGAGGTTTTTGACATGGTTTTATCTTGAAGACGTTTTAAATTGAAATATACTACCCTGGCTACCTTAAGACATGCACGGCGGTTTGACTCTGTCTTATGCCATATTTTTTTTTCCTCCATACTTGCGTACATTTTATTTGGATATTGAAACCAATCTTCAAATTATTTTACTCTCATCTCTTGATATTGTTTCAAATCTCTCATAACTTTTCTTCCTAATTTACTTAAATCCATGATAAATTAATTTAGGAGTATAACATTGTTGTTTTCTTTGGAGACCTTCTGTCCAGTTATTGAGATTCCTTCAGACTCCACTTTGGCTGATGCTGTAGAGCTTTTATCTAAACACAAAATCCTGAGCGCACCTGTGCGGAATGTAGAGGCACCAGAAGATGCTAGTTGGATTGACAGATACATTGGCGTAGTAGAATTTGCTGGAATCGCTGTATGGCTTCTTCATCAGGTTTGCACTATTGCACTATTGTATTGTTCTGAAACTTTTGCTGGAATCGCTGTATTGTATTCTTCATCAGGCGTAGTAAATTATACTCCAACGTACAGGAAACAAAATATATTTAACATAGTGAATTTTCCCGTTTGCAGCATTTCTTTAAACTTAAGACCTGTGCCTGAAACTATTTAATGTATATATGTGACTACCTCTTCTATTACCTTGCATATTAATTAAGAAAGTGACTTTAAGAGTGCAAAGTCATATAAGGACATGTCCTTACATAAATATTTTTTTATTTTATCATTAATTATGAGTTAATAATTAGGCATTCTTGAAGTTATGTTCAAGTAAAACAAAAAGACATTTTACCTTCTCAAATTTATTAGCAGTATGGGCATCTATTTTCAGTTTTTATGATGGATGCAATATATTTGTTGGTTGACTTGTGCATTTGTTTACTTCAGGTTTCTTGTGATGACTGAATTAAGTTGATCTCTTCCAATAACTTTCTTAAGTTGTTTTTCTTGTTCTCATAGTTCTGCTTATCTCTCATTTTTGTTCTTCCTTTACTTGCAATTTGGCTTAAGCAGTTTTTTTTTGGCTGCTGGAAGTATCTGTAATATACATTCCAGGTTGCTAAAATTTCGGAGAATGCAGAAAAATGTCAAATCTGTTCCTCATCATTACAGTATCTTATATCCATCTCAATTATTCATGTCAATTTTCAAGATTGATGTTTCACCTTGATTATCATACAAGTGAGCCCAAATCTAGCCTCTCTAATTTGTAGAATAGCAGGTCCACAATTTGTAAGCTCCGGTGGTCTGACATTAAATTGACTCCAAAATGGTTCTAATTCCTTCCCCTATTTTCCTTCAGTCTCCCAAACACCTGACATTTTAAATAGGTAAACCATACAAAGTGAAAATTTAAACAGTCTCTTTTGCGCAATCGGTTATGGATTTATCACATTAAATCTAAAAGGCATGCTGCTCATTCTTACTCTATTCAAACAAAAGAAGATAGTGATACTTATACATTAGTATGCACCAGTATAGGTGCATGACAGTGATACTTATACATTAGTATCACTGTCATAGACAGTGATACTTATACGCAAAAGAATAATAGACAGTGATACTTATACAACAGTATGCACCAATATAGGTGCATGACATGGATATGACAGCAGCACTTGGATATATCAAACCTAAAATTTAGGATGCCTCCTGGATACCACACAATAAAGTATGTGTCTCTAGGTGTGTGTTACCATTCATTATTTGTACATGATTTGACAAACCTATAACTTTTAGAGGAAGACAAATAAATCATACATTATGAAATGTTCTCAAGTTATAAAAATCAATAGTTACATGTGCAATCATATTCCTTGAAGTATTTCTTATGAAATGTGCTACGTTCATACAATTAACTTAAAAAATAGAATGTATCTACAAGTGAGATGAAATTGGCAATTCATCAGTTACTTATTCAATCTGAGTCTTAGACACATCTTCACTTTATCTTTGAAACATTTATAAATGAACTCTAGGATGTCTCAATACATATTCATCAAATATCGTGTATGTATCCTATAGGGGCGGGTCTTCATCAACTAGTATCCATGCAACAAAGATTTACGAAAGGATATATAGTACATATATCTGATATATCAGTTGTACCAGCATCGTGGAGTGAGCATTTCTATATTGAGGTTGACAGGAAATAGGATTGAGACAGACATTTCTAGGAGACATGTCGTAGACTCTTTCCAAAATTTTCCTTGATTTATATTTTTACTCTGGTTTTTTATTACTTTTTTCTAGTTCTACGAAAATCTCTTGACGTCTCAAATGTTCTTACAATAAACTTTGAGTTACATGCTTATTCTTACTTTTCATATTAAAAATCTGCAATGGCAGTTAAAAAGAGTTTAAAGTAGTGATTTACATAGGACTGCAATTAATTTAGTCTATACGTCAATATAAACTTGAGATACCGTAGTGGGTACAAACTCTTAAACTTTGGATGTCTCTTGTTAGGATAATTGATCCCAGCTTTAATTAGCATATTATGAATGTTTTAGTTTAGGTAATATGAATATAACAGTAGTTAATGTCCAACATTTTTGTTTGCTATTTTGAGAAAAAGTGAAACCTGTTTGGATCTACTCAACAACTTGTTTTTTTATCAGAAAGGTCGCTGCTTGGCATCTAATCTACTCAACTTGTTTTTTATGAGCAAAGCTGGATTTAACTTTTTGTGCAGTCCAAAATTTCAGCAAATGACACCGTGACAGGTGCAACTGCAGAAACTGCAGAAAGAGTAGCAGCAGATTTAGCAGAATGTGTACTTATTCTCATTCTAACATTAAAAAGACAAAATGGCGGTGAAAAAAGTAGTTTAAAACAGTGATTTACACAAGAATATAATTAAAATTTTAAAAATTCAGGATATACCAATGTAAAATTGATATACCGCCTGTGGGTAAAAACTCTATTTATAAACTCTGGATGTCCCGTGTTAGGATAATTGATCCCAGGTTCAAGTTAGCATATCATGAGAATGCTTTAATTCTGGTAATATGAATGTAATGGTAGTTCATGTTAAACGTTTTTGTTCTTTATTTGATAAAAGAACGTGGAGACCTCTCTGGCATCTTATCTACTCAGCTTGTTTTTTTAAAGGGCAAAGGTTTTATTGGGTTTTACTTTTACCTTTTTGCAGTCTGAAATTGCAGCAAATGGGACTACGGACAGTTCTATTGCAGAAGGAATAGCTGCAGAAGGATTAGAAGGCAAACTTAGCAAAATTAAAGTTGGGACAGCGGCATCTAAAGTTAACGGTACCACTGTTGCTGCAGAAACTGATAATGGGGTTAACGCTGCTGTTAAGGATACGAAAGCACCCACGGAACTAGCTTCTTCTGTGGATGGAAGCTTTCTCGAAAATCTCACTTCCTCAGACTTGTATAAGAACACAAAGGTTACATTTACTTTTGGCAGCAAATAATATTTGTTCTTAGTATGCATACTATTCTAAAGTTTCTTTTTGAAATAATTCTATTGAAGGTTCGGGACATCTCAGGATCCTTCCGCTGGGCTCCGTTTCTTGCCTTGCAGAGCTCCGATTCATTTCTGACCATGATGTTGCTACTTTCTAAGTATAGGATGAAAAGCCTTCCTGTGGTTGATTTAGGTGAAGGGAAGATTGAAAATGTGATCACACAATCTGCTGTAGTTCACATGCTGGAAGAATGTGTTGGCCTTCATTGGTTTGAAAACTGGGGCACGAAGAAGCTATTTGAACTGGGTCTTCCTATCAGTAATAAGCTCATCAAGGTGCTCTTCTTTCTCTAGTTTCTTCATATTTATTGATGAAGTATGGTTCTATCATAAGGCCGATTGTTAGACAATGCTAAATAAAAATGAATGAAACTTGTATATTGTTGTCCTTTTAGTTGTTTTCATAAAAATATTATACGTGCGAAAAACTGTTGCCTTCTGTTTTTAATGGAGGAGGAAAGATATGTAAAGTTCACAGCACAAGTTACCTGGGAAAAGATGCAACATTATGAAGGTGCGGACACAAATATGCATGTTGATATGTCAATGCAAATTTCACTAGGACACAACAGCCAACAAAATGATAATAAAGCAAATAATAGTTAGCGTAGCTGATAACAATAACAGTAGGAAAGGGAGTGCATACACAAATTCATACATGTAAAGATGCACACACACGTAAATATCCAAAAAAAATTGTAGTACAAACATATGCAAACTTTTAATGTGTTAGAACTAATCCTAACTGAATTAGAATTCTGTTTAGTTATATCTATGATAATTCTTATACTTTGTTTCAATTTTGGTTAATTATGTTGGAGTTAGTGGTTTTGTTCTCTGGATCGTTCCTTATTTTCCCTTTTGGTGATTGTCTTCCTCGTATTTCTCATTCCCTCCGAGTCATCCTGCTGTATGGTTTTTTAACCAATGAAGGCCAGCTGACATCAAAAGAATATTTTTTCAACATGAACTTCTAAACCCAATCATCAATGTCCAATCGTCAATAGAAACCAGCTGACATCAAAAGAATATTTTTTCTTCATTTGCTGTATGGTTTTTTTTTTTTGGAAACTGTCGCACAATCCCCGCACCAATTGATTATTATTTAGGAGTTACAATATTCACAATCCTCATAGACCAAGCGAAAGAAAATTCTTGATTAAAATTCAGAATAGCATCTTGCCAGTGTGCATGCAATGCTAATCAACTATCTTGAGCATAACCGCATCACAAAATTAGAAATGCGTTCTTCAGCATTTTACGGATGCTAGATATGTATGCTCGAAGGAAATACGTGTATTAATGAACATGTGTTTGTCACAATTATAATTTTGCCCTCTTCAATATTTTGATCATCACATACCACCGTCTTTCTCCTCCATTGCAGGTGAGTGAAGAGGATTCAGTTTTAAAGGCTTTTCAGATGATTAGAAAGAGAAGAATTGGGGGACTTCCAGTTGTTGATAAAAGCAGGAAGAAGGCAATAGGAAATATAAGCATCAGAGATGTTCAATATTTTTTAACTGCTCCAGAAATCTTTAAAGATTACAGGTCAGCACTAAACTCTAATCAGTTTGATTCATACAGATTTTACGAGTTTTCGATTACTTTAACTATATTATTGTGTTCTTCTACATAATATGTGATCTGCTAATCCTAAGATACCTCATATGTTTCTACAGGCTGCATATCACTTTGTATGTAGTTACTGGCGTTTCAGGATGGTTCTTCTCCTACTTTGATGCATAAACTCTTCTACTGCGTTGTCTAAATTTCATGATTTTGGACATCCTATTGAACAAGAATAGCACCACAATCCTTGCATTACACTTTAATCCTACTTCAGGAAGGATTCCTTCTCTACTAGTATCATATCACTAGTATCATATCTGTCTTAATCTACTGTTATAGTGGACTGTGCTTAAGACAAATTTATCACATAATGTATAACTCAAATGCTCTTGGACGAGATTAGGGGTCATAAATCTCTGGAAAATTTATAAAATTAAAAATAAAAAATAAAAAAAAAGAGCTAGGATGAAAGATAGTGAAACGTGAACAGGCCTGGAGAGGGCCCGTCATGGTAGCCAATATAGTTATTTGAAAGCATGCGGGGGAGCGGGGTGAAATAGTTTTCGTTACAGGAGAGGTTTTTGCATTGAAGGAACTTAGGTGATGGAACCCGATACCATTAGAGTATAAAATTGTACATTCATTGCTCACCGCAACTTTGAAGCTTTTGTTAGGGTACACACCAATAATAACACCTCGAACGGAGACGTAATACACAAAATAAAGACACAAAAATCAATCACAGAACTCACAGATATACGTGGTTCACTCCTTCGGAGCTACTCCACGGTGCAACGATGACGCTAAATTCTTTTATATCCTAAAAGAATAGATCAAAGAGAACACCCTCTCTTGATCACTTACACTCCAAGAACTCTCATAATCTCTCTCTGTGGTTTCTCTCATACTCATATATGAGAGGAGTTGTTTCTGGGATAAGATTTCCTTAAGAGTTTAGGGTCCTATTTATAGTGTTTGAAAAAATACTATGCACTAATAAAATATTATTGGTGGGACCCGTCACTAATAATATTTTATTAGCAGGTCCTGGCGGGACCCACCATCTTTTCATTTTTCTCAAAAAACGGCAACTTTCGGTGCCTAATTGTCCTTTGTCAACAAAGAGCGGCTGACAATCTCCCACTTGAAGATTTGATTGAGTATCAATCATATCTTCACACCATCCTTGATTGCATCATCCGAATGTCTTGTATCTTTGGCATCTTGCACGACCCTCAATATTTTTAATGGAGGCCATATGTGGTCGCACACAGCCTCACCTTCTCGAGCGGAACTGGCTTGGTCAGCATATCGGCTGGATTGTACCTCGTATCAATCTTCACAAGCTTGAACTCATTCCTGCTTTGCCATCTCCGTATAGCATGGTGCTTCACGTCAACATGTTTGGTCTGAGCATGGAATGCGTTATTCTCTGACAAGTGAATGACACTCTGACTGTCGCAGTGGATGAAGTATTTCTCAAAGCTTACCCTAAGCTCGAGAAGAAAAACTTTCAACCATAGCAACTCCTTTGTTGTTTCTGCTGCAGACACGTACTCCGTTTCGGTTGTCAACAAAGCTACATTATCCTGTAGCTTGGATATTCAACTTATCGCTCCACCAACTAAGATGAAGATGTAGCCGTTCGTACTCCTTCTTGAGTCTATGTCCCCGGCATAGTCTGCATCACAAAAGCCCTCTAGCTGTAAATCTGCCCCGCCATACTCAAGATAACGATCGGACGAGCTTCTCAAGTAGCATAGAAGCCACTTGACCGCACCCTAGTATTGTTTCCCTAGATTGCTCATGAGGCGGCTCACAAATCCCACTCCTTATGCAATATCTGGCATTGTGCATACCATCGCATACATCAAACTTTTAACGGTAGATGCGTATTATATGTTGGCCATGAAATCATGCTCTTCAGCAGTCTCTGGTGCTTGGGTCTTTGATAGCTTGAAATAGCTTACAAACGGCGAGCCCACTGGTTTAGATTTCTACATGCCGAACTTTTTAAGAATCTTGTCAATGTAGGCCTTCTGAGACAACCTCAACCTACGTGTTGATCTGTCTATGATGATCCTCATCCTCAAAATCTGGTTTGCTGAACCCAAATCCTTCATCTCGAAGCACTCGGAGAGATGCCCCTTGAGTTCTTCAATGCGGGCCAAGTCGGGCCCTGCAATCAACATGTCATCAATATAAATTAAGAGTGCCACATAGGATTCGTCATATCTCTTGATGAAGCAGCAGTGGTCTGTGTCACGTTTGAGAAAACCATTCTCCTCCATAAAGTTCTCAAACTTTATGTACCACTGTCACGGAGCCTGCTTTAGGCCATACAAGCTCTTGTGCAGGCGACACACGAGGCAGGTGTCTCGTTCCTCGAAGCCCACTGGTTGATGCATATAGATCTCTTCATCCAAATCTCCATGAAGGAATACCGTCTTCACATACATCTGCTCTAGATGGAGATCTCGAACTGCCACAATGCTCAGCACAGTCCGGATCGTGATCAACTTGACAACAGGAGTGAAAACATCAGAATAGTCTATCCCTACTTTCTGCTCATAGCTCTTCACTACAAGCCTCGCTTTGTAGCGTCTTCGTCCATCGGCTTCATCCTTGACTCGATAAATCCACCGATTGTGAAGAGTCTTTCTCCCTCTTGGAAGCTTTACGAGCTCCCAAGTCTCATTCTTCATCAAGGACTTTATTTCTTCCTCCATGGCAGACTCCCACTCGCTCCGAGCTTTGCCGGTCTGCTGTACCTCCTCATAGCTCTCTGGCTCACCATTGTCAGTTAGGAGAAGATAATTCATGGTGGAAAGGTACCTCTCTGGCACCCTTGGATTTTTTTGGAGCTTTGCGAATTACGATCGACAACTCTGCTGGATCCTGTTGTTGTGCATCCCGCACGTTCTCTTGGTCTCCGTCTTCTATGCTGATTGGTATCTCATCGTCGTCCTCACTATCAGCAATATCTGGGAAAAGAGAGGGAGATAGCTGACTCTCACTCACCTCTTTGGTCTTGTACACCGTATTCTCATGGAACATGACGTCACGATTGCACACTACCTTACGCCCATCGTGATCCCAGAAACGGTATCCATACTCATCTCCTCCATAACCGATGAAAAAGAGCTTCTTTGACTTTGGATCAAGATTTGATCGGTCTGCAGGATTGGTCATGACATAGGCGTCATAACCAAATACTCGTAAGTGCTCTAGCTTCAGTTTCTTTCCGATCCAAGCCTCTTCAGGTATCTCATAACTGAGAGTCGTGGATAGCCCGCGGTTGATCAAGTATACAGTAGAATTGATAGCTTCGGCCCAAAAGCTCTTGGGTAATCCGGAGTGGATCCTCATACTTCTGGTGCACTCCAAGATAGTGTGATTCAGACGCTCCGCCACTCCGTTATGCTGAGGTATGCCTGGGACAGTCTTCAGTCTCCTAATCTTATGGGACGAGCAGAAGTTCTCGAACTCCTGGCTGCAATACTCACCTCCATTATCAGACTTTAGATATTTTAGCTTATTGTCTGTTTCGTTCTTCACACAGACAAGCCACTTCTTGAAGATGATAAAAACATCTGACTTGTGCTTCAAGAAGAACACCCATAATTTTCTAGTAGCATCATCAATAAAAGTGACAAAGTAAAGAGAATTTCCAACAGATGGGATTTACGTAGGTCCCCACATGTCAGTGTGCACCAACTCTAATTTCTGCAGCTTTCGAGCTGGTCCGATCTTGTTAAAGCTCACCTTCTTTTGTTTGCCTAGGATACAGTCCTCACAGAAAGTCAGATCGATCTTGTTCAGACCCGGAAGCCTCTCTACCGCGGTCATAATCTGCATCCTCTTCTCGCTCATGTGGCCAAGTCGTCGATGCCAAGTCATGCAGTCGACAGATGATGCTGATGATGCTTGTCTCGTGGCAAGCTAGTGGTCGATCTACCCGTTGGCGATGTAGAGAGACCCCTTGCGTTTGCTGTGTTCCACCACCAGGGCACCTTTGGACACCTTCCAGCTTCTCTGCTCGAATGATACTCTGTAACTAGAGTCAGTCAGTTGTCTGACTGATATAAGATTTTACCTGAGATATTCAGCGTCAAGGTGGTCCCGCCCTCCATCTTGAGGGTACAATTTTCCTTCCTGGAAACCTTACAATATTGATCGTCGTCAAGATAGACTGTCCCCAAGTCCTTCACGAACGATGAAATCAACTTTTGTTGTGAGCTTGCATGAAAAGATGTGCCAGAGTCGATGACCCACGCATAGCTTTTGTCTTCGAGGGATAGGAGAAGCGCATCCGAATCCGTCTCGTGCATGAGATTGGCTGCACCGTTAGCCCGATCACCCCCTGTTGATGTTGGAACAGAAACTCTGCAGTCCCGTGCAAAGTGACCCTTCTTTTCGCATCTGAAGCACTTCCCTTCATCGTAACCATTCGGGTTTGGCCCTTTAGACTTCCCTTTGGATTTTGATTATCCTCATTGTCCCCTACCCTTCTTCTGCGTGCGCCCTTATGCCTCAACATGCAAAGCATTCCCACTGCTAGAGGCCTCAGCTCCTGAGACTTTACGGCAAGATTCTTCATCCAGAATTTTCCCAACTATTGTGTCGAGTTTCATCTTGTCATTGTCATTAGCGTTGTTCACCGCCATCACCATATTCTCCCATGAATCTGGTATGATAAGAAAGTAGCAGAAGAGCTTGGATCTCATTGTCGAACTTGAGATCTACTGTAGCAAGCTGTTGCACCACAGCCTGAAATTCGTTCAAGAAGTCTGCCACGCGAGCTCCTTACTGCATCTTTAGATTGAACAACTTCTTCATCGGGTATACCTTATTTGAAGTAGACGGCTTATCATACAACACACCAAGGTCTCCATCAACTTCTTGGTGGTGGTCGCATGCGAGACGTTGTAAGTCACATGCTGATGAATGTTGAGCCTGATGGTGGCAAGTGCTTTATGATCGATCACCTTCCACTTATCGTCATCCATTTTTTTAGGTTTCCTCGCCTCTCCTTGGAGGGGTAAGAAGAGATCCTTCTGGTATAAATAGTATTCTATTTGCATCCTTAAATACCTAAAATTTTAGCCACCGAATTTTTCAATTCTAAACCTATTAACTTCAACTGTAGATCCCATGACGAAAGATTACGTCTTTCTTGAACCGTATTTATGAATAGTACCGTATTTGTGAATAATACCCAGTGCCTTAAAAGAGTAAATAATAATAATCTAACTTATTTTCTGATATGGAGGATCCACTTTTAGTGACAGCCACAGAGCATACGATAAGCAGATATATATACTCTAAGTTAGGCTCTGATACCAGTTGTTAGGGTACACACCAATAATAATACCTCGAACGGAGACGTAATACACAAAATAAAGGCACAAAAATCAATCATACTACTCACAGATATATGTGGTTTACTCCTTCAGAGCTACTCCACGGTGCAACGACGACGCCAAATTCTTTTATATCCCAAAAGAATAGATCAAAGAAAACATCATCTCTTGATCAGATACACTCTAAGAACTCTCACAATCTCTCTGTATTTTCTCTCACACTCTTATATGAGAGGAGTTGTTTCTGGGATGAGATTTCCTTAAGAGTTTAGGATCCTATTTATAGTGTTTGGAAAATACTATGCACTAATAAAATATTATTAATAGAACCCGCCACTAATAATATTTTATTAGCGGGTCCCGGTGGGACCCACCACCTTTTCATTTTTCTCGAAAAACGGCAACTTTCAGTGCCTAATTGTCCTTTGTCAACAAAGAGCGGCTGACAGCTTTGGTGTAGTGAAAGGGAGTTTAAGATGATATCAAAATAGTCGGGTTCAAATCTCACTAGACATGCATTTAGGACTGGCTTGAAAAATGTACCGACGCATACAAAGTTCCTTCTTTGCCCATACTAGCATTCAAACTACGTGACATGTTAGAATATAGAATTATAAACTTGAACATTCCTATCATAATTATAGGGTTTTAGTGTACTGGAAAAGACATTACGACAACCAACCTGTCGAACTTTCCAAGATGCAGCTGATGTTTAATATGGGAGTAAATTGAGAAGTTTAGAAACAATGTGCTGTTGGAGGTCAGACCATCGAATATCACATTTTGTTTGCAGCCAAACCCATACTTTAGCAAAAGATCCAGCAGGATGAAAATCTCCACATGTACAGTTATAGGGTTTGGATGGGCTATGATTTGTACCTAAACTAAGATGAAGCAAAGTAAGATGTATTCTTAGAGGATATGTGGGGGTTTCCTATATAGCTCAAACAAGGGTCGACAGCTTTTCTCCAAAGTAATGCATGGAATAGTGGAAATAGTTTACTCCGAACAGAACTTTATTCCTTAACTTCTTTTTTTTTCTTCTCCTGTGTGGAGGTCACTTGTCATGTTGGCTGTCATGTTCTTTCCATGGTTAGAAAATCCATCACAACAAAGGACTTTATTATGACAGTAAAAAATTATCACAAGGATGCCGAATAGTTTTCGTTTCATTTACTTAGTTGAGGATAGATGAGCATTTTACTTGCTCATCAACGAAGGTTGAGACGTATATTTGAAGGACTCGTTATCTTTTTAACAATGTGCAGATCCATCACAACAAAGGACTTCATTACGACAGTAAAAAGCTATCTAAAGGAGCAGGGAGAAGACGGATCGAACTCACATGGCGTAATCACCTGCAGGAGTGATGATACGATCAAAGACGTGATTCTGAAACTGGATGCTGAAAAGATACAGAGGATCTATGTTGTCGATAAGGAGGACAGATTGGAAGGAGTAGTAACTCTTAGAGATATAATCTCCAGGCTTGTTCATGAGCCTAATGGTTACTTCGGAGATTTCTTTGATGGTGTTGTTCCACTGCCTGAAAACAGCAGAGTCTAATATAGGAGTTAAGTGGCTGACCGATGATTTAGTGTTGTTTCGAGCGGTGTAAGCTATCCCTTCAATTTTTTTTTTTAATTTTAATTCTTTCTGTTGTTTTTGTTGTAGCATTGCTTGGTGAAATTTGATGTCTCTGTGTTTATGTACCGTGACAATTTTCATTCAATTGTACCAAGTTAACTCAAGTCACATGAGCAAGGCTTTTTTTTTAAAGGAAGCTAGCTCTGCTTCTTCTGATTGTGTCAGCTTGAAGTATTCGCAATAACCATTGAAAAATAACAAATTTGTTCTTGTGACGAGATTCCTAAATGTGCATTAACTGTTATATTATTTACAATTAAATCTTCTGACACTCGGTACTTACTGTTCTTTTGCACTGTAATCTTGGTTCTAAAGATGACTATTCGATGTATAGTTAAATTGCTTCGACTGTTAACTGAAAGCTCTCTTGTCTATCACTTCAGCTTCAATTCTCATAAGCGCTTACCAATTTATTCCTAGGGAAGAATTCCAGAACGGGGTCAGTCAAAGGAAGAATCTTCTGAAAGCTGAATACTTTATGATTTTATTAGAGAACGCTCGTTACAACGGTAACCGTGATTTTTACACGCGTGGATAAAATTAGACGAGAGTATATATATATTTTTTCTTGTGATATTACGTGTAGTACGGGGCTCTACGGGACTTTTCTTCTTATATTTCACTTCATGAAACGTCTCGTTAAGAGCTCGTAATTAATCTAGAAAAAATGCATTAAAATCGTAAGTGTAGCAACCATCGGTAGGTGGTTGATCACGGTATTGCCGATCAACTGATGAGCGATATGATGGGAGTGATAAAAGAATTCTTTGAGATGCCAATCGAAGACAAAGCCCTATACTATTCGGAGGATGAGACCGCGAAGTCCCCAGACTCTTCACAAGTTATGGGCCAGACTTCAAGAGTAAAGGGAAATAATTTTGGCGGGATTGCTTGCGATTTGTTTACCATGGACCCGGCGACGAGTCCATGCACCTCGATCCGGAAAAGCCTAGCTAGCAGATTATAATGACGGTTGGGAGTTATACTTTTGTGTTCTGATATATCTCATTACCGATTGAGTATCTTTTTTACTGGTCGAAACTTGAACTCACGAAGTAATGTGCACGTCGGTTCTTAGAAAATCTGTTTTGCATTCGTAGTCATTTTGGTTTGAACCTAGATTACGTTGGTACTATCTTAGAGTCCCTGCCACCGCCCACATACTCTGAAGTTAAGACGAAGACTATGGGTTTATATTTTTATGTTCTAACAATTACACTGTCAGGGACGTGGCTGTCGAGTTTCAAGCAGAGGTGGAGGGATTGGCCACCAGGATCCTAAAGCTAATATCAGAGGGACTAGACCTGGGTGAAGGTTACTTCGGCAAAAATGGTTTTAACAAGGGTTCAAAAAGGATAAATGTCAACCTCTATCCACCATGTCCAGACCCAAGCCTGACATTGGCTGTGGTGCCTCGCTGTGATCAGAGCCTTATACCTCTCCTTCTTCAAGGGGATGTCAGTGGGCTTCAGGTCCTACATTCTGGTGAATGGGTTAACGTCGACCCGATCCCAAATGCATTTATCGTCAACATTGGGCATGTGATGGAGGTAAGTGTTCACATCTATACATTCTCGGCTTAGTTGCACTTAAATACCCTGTAGTTTCACCAACTTCGCACATACGTATCCCTAGTTGTATTTGGTTTGACTTGAACATCCTTAAAGTTTCAAAAAGTTTCACTCATTAACCTCGATTATGCAAAAGTGCGAGTTTTCCCTGAAAGTTCTCATGCGACGGTCACATGCTGATTGTAAAACATTTTAAACTTTTTTATTTTGGGGTTAAATGTACCGTTAAACCTATCAAAATCCTATTTTAAACCTAAGTTCTCATTAATTTGCGGTAGTACAATGGAGTTTGATGAAGTTTGATTGAAATAGATCACAACTAATGGACTGCTTAAAAGTGCTGAGCATCGAGCAGTGACGAACAAGAATGTTTTTAGAATGACAATTGGAACGTTCGTTATGCCCACCGATGACTCTGTCATAGCTCCAGCGGAAGCGCTAGTCAACGGGCAGCATAATCCTCCGCTTTACAAGTCTTCCCCTCACAAGGACTTCTTCAATGCTAATTTGGCCAACCTTGCTAGCAGAGAGAGTACCTTGAAAGCTTTTATGATTGGAAGTTAATCTATGATGAAACAGAATTACCTTTCTCCAGCTTTTACCCCTAAAATAAGGGCCATGTATCAAAATGTTGTGTTTAATTCTTCGGAAAGTTGTTACATTAATTTGGGTGGTCTTCCCACTCTGATTCTAAGAGAAATTTAAGCATTATGATTGCTAAACTGTCATATTTGGTGTAAATTAAATTTTATTTGCAATTTAACATCATTATATCTTAAACATTAATACAAGAAATTGCGAGAAGATGACATTTACGAAGATCCAATAAAATGATTAAGACTACACAAGAAAATCTAAAACAGATCAGAGAAATCATGTTTTGATGATACAATAGAGCTCAGTTCCATGCATTAAAATTTGAAATTTGCGATCTTGTTTGACAAAAAACACAGCTTCAGGTCCCAAACTGACTCTGGTTGGCACATTCATCAATTAATATGGGAAACAATCAATCGAATCTGCATTCGGAGCTCCTGACTATAACTTCAACGGGCAAATAAAATTCATAAGTCAGAACATCTGCCGGTTGTTTCTACATGATACTTGAAAACATTCAAACTATTACCTAAGTTTCTTGTTTCTTTCGCGAAAACATAACAGTACTTGCGTATCTGAACCATGGTACTCCATATCAGACTACGGATGGAAGCAACAACGCAAATCTACACCACACACAACATCCACAACTTAAATGCAGCAGCAGTTTATGTGCCAATCTTGGCAACATTTGAGGCGCATCAGCCATGAGCATTTCCTGTCTGCAAACACTCCTTTACATGAGCATACAAGAAAGAACGCATACGGAAATAAGAAAAAGCCGAGTCCTATGTTCCACTCTGGAAAAACCAATCACATCCTACTTAGATGATCATTCGATAAACTGACTACAGCAAATAGTAGCAGATATTTCGCTGCTAAATGGCATCATAAAGATCATTACAAAATGCTATTTATGAGTCAACAACTTTCACGCGTAAATGTAATAGATCCCTATCCTTGAGATTTCTCTTCAAACTTGGATAAAAGGTCTCATTTGAGAGAAAAACCAGAGTTTGGAGACTGTAAAAGTGCTCTTTGTAAGAAACATTCGTTACCAACAAGTCTTAAATTCAATCTACTATCGGCACGGGGAAAAAAATCAGATTCGAGTCATATGTGCTTTCAACCGTATATGCAGATGTACATCAATTATAGGCAACCTCTTTTACCAGAAAATTTCATTTGCCAGCATACAATATCATCATATAGTTTTTTTAGATGGTTGACATAACTCATGCCACTTAAGCCCTTAAACTGGTTCATATCTAAGCAAATTCTAAAACTTGTGTGTTCAAAAAAAAATCATAGAGAGAGATGACATAGGAACTGTCATAGATCTGACATAAGGATTGAAGACACTACAGAAGAACCCCTACATGAAGGAAACATGTGTCACAAAAGTAACAAAACATACTCGCTTAATTGGATGCTTAGCTGCTATTCTATGCCCATGATGTAATAAGCTAATGTCTTCGTATTTCAATGAACAAGTACTCTTCTCCAGATGAAACAATCAAAGGATTCAAATTGCTCTCATGATCACAAGCTTACTTGTCTATTTCATGTTTAAAACAGTCAGTGTTGTACAAAATTATTGCATTAATCAGTAGTCAGACTACTGTTAAGATTCCAGCTTATGCAATTCATCTTGTAAGACTCCTTTGAATAAAAAAGATAAGCTTGAAAGTGATGTGAGCATCGACAACTTAATTGTAGTATTTATTTACTTTAAAGCCATAACAACAGAGTTCATACAAAAACCTTAAGATTTAAACTTCTTCATAACAAACAGTACAGCAATGTATGATATCATACATAAACAGAATTAAATTATAGATGTAAGGTGATAAGTTGGGATACAATGCCCGCTGATCTGAAGAAAACTATAAGTTAAACGTGCGGGGGGGTGAGGGGGACACAATGCCATATAGCTATTAGAGAAATAATATTTTTCAATATTGTAAATAGCTATCTTTAATCACGTTAGCAAGTAAACAACACCCAAGGGTAATGCACATACTGGAATCACTTAGTTCTTCAAGGCTGTGACATGTGTACCTGTTTATCTCCACAAAAATTCTGTGGAAGCTTGAGAAACTACCCGAACATCTATAACTTGCAGTTTTCTTGAAACGGATGAGCATTCCTCTGTTTAAATAGAGTGAAATTGTAGGAAATTCATCTCTGCATTTTCCAAGGTATACTATAAATTTTTAAACAGCCATTTCAAAGTTCTGAATAAAGAAAAAAGTACATTATTTCTAAATACAGAAAGAGAGCAGGTGGCACTTTCATTGGTACAGGAAAACAGCCTGTACTCATTTGCTCGTTTGTTTTTTTCCAAGAGTATTCATCTCCTCTCAATGGCTTAAAAAAAGCCTAACTGATGAAGATTAGTTTCTCTGAAAGGACATGGCCAGTTACCTCACGAACAAATGGAACTTTGCTTTTTTTAAGGTCAAAGAATGGATTTGGATGACCCTTGTTGGGACTAAAGTATGATTTCTGTTCTGGAAACCCAAACAGGCCCTTAAAGATGAATCAGTTCCCTAAAATGAAATATCATCTCACAGGAACTTTGGTTCCATGAGCTTCAAATTATAAGAAGGAAAAAAAAATTCTACAAAAACAAAGACTTAATCCCAAAATTTTGGGACCGTACATGTGAACTTTTCTTCCATTAATTCCTTCTCAGTTAACCTTGTTCCATGTTCTTTTATGCTTATCTCAAATCCTTATTTCTCCATTAAGGCATTAACTATGATCCTGTGCCTCCATTTCCACCTGCTAAAACAATTTATGTCAGTTCTTCCTCGATTATCATTAATAAAAATTAATTTTTAACTATTACAAATATATGTACCTTGTCAATCTTAGGATAATTTTATACATCCATCTTAGTTCACTTTTCCAACACTAATTTCTTGAACGATCTTCTTAATTGTCCAATACGATCCATAACATGTATTGACCACATAGTCATCCAATTGAAATTTTTCTTCAACGGTATGCGCTTTTCATAGTCTCATAAAACTCCAAAAGCATTTCTCTCTCCAATTTAATCCTCTTCCTTTGATTCCGTGAATCACACTTCCTCTGCCTCATTTACTTGACAAAAAAATGATCCTAAATAACAAAAGTGGTCCCTACAAGCCATTTCTTAACTATCAGTCTATAATATATTGTCATTCCTCTTCCAACAAGTTTGCTGAGGTAGCACTCAATATGTTGCCCTTGCAGTCCAAAGTTTCTATGCCCTTTCCACTCTATAAACTATAAGCTGATATTATCATCATCAGCTAAACTGGATTAATGTTCTTGTACTAATGAAAGAATTAGATGGATTCTTTCTTTATTAATAATAAATTATAGAATCACAATCTCCACAATTCAAAATGGCCCTCGTAGAAATGTTGATGTCTCAGGATATATGTGGAAGTAAGTTTCACACTTCCTTTATCCAAACAATTAAAATCATTAACATATGAATACCAGAAAAAAAATATTTGACAATCAGTTGAATGGAATTTGAATAAATAGTTAGACGAAAAATTACCAAAATATTCCATAGTTATTCAATCGATTTCCATCCCTAGTTTGCGACAATCTAAATCTAAGACATAAAAAAATGATACAATAAGCACCAACCATAGGATTTACACTTTCAATTAAACTCTTGAAACTTGCAGGTAATACAGAATTTCCCTAACTATACATACAAAATAAAATAATTAGTTTCCATCCATTATCACTAAAAAAGATTAATAATAAATAACTAGAAAAAAGTAGTGATGAAGCCCTTGTGGAATGATAAAAGAACTTTCTTTTCGCATGTAACCGAGCTTGTGCAACATATTAGATGACTAACATGGTCAACTCGAATAGATTTTTTTTTGCAGGTACTATTATACGATGAAAGAACTCGAGCAAGTGCATAGCTGAGTATAAAGATTTAATATATAGATTAGCCTATAGAATCTTAATTCAGTACAAAATTCAAAATAAATATATGGTTCTCGGAACCATACAACTTCAACAGCATGACATTTGTTTTGGTTTTTATCTGATGGCCAGTCTTTATAGAATTATAGTTGCAAACTGTGTCTAAGTGTCAACCTGAAACAGGCACTCACAGTCTCAAAACTGTATGATCCCATGTAGGAAAAATCACTAGGCCATTCTTCGTACACAATGCTAACATCAATAATGCTCCATCCAATTCAGCTTCATCTTTTTTCTGAATACCTATGTTGAGTTCCAGAAGCTCAGTCAAGTAATATCCAATTTATGAAGATCTGATGTTTAAGAATCCTGACAACCATGTAGAAAAGTCATTTCTATACCCAACCTAAGACATTACATCCAATATCAAATATCGTGCACCAATTTCTTATGATTGAAAAAGATATATTCTTTACATGTGCAACCTACTTCACACATTAAGACAACTTTCTATAAGAGTCTTAAATTCCACATTCTTCATCTTTCATAAGAATCTCTAGGAGTCCAGTATCCTCCCACCTCCATACAAATGTATCCAAATTTGATTGTATGCCAGAATGGACTATTAATCTAATATTATAAATTCATAATTCTGGTATAAACTATTAATCTGCTATCCTTTTTAAATGTTGTGGTCTAAGTTACCATAACAGCTCATCTGGGCTCCCGCAACTGTGTCGCAGATTTATCACATCCGTGTGTCCTGACTCGACACCCCTTGGAGACTCCTTTATATACGCATTAATAACATCAACTGTTATCAATGTAAAAATAACCAATTTCTGTTTCCCATGCAAGAATGACAAGGAGACACCACATATTCGCCCTTGTAGCTTCCAGTTGAAGTTGCCTATGATTTGAAAAAAAAAACCTTGGAGTGCTTGAATAGTAAGAGGCAATTCAAAGATTCATTTTACCTAGGTTTGATATAAAA
>BQKN01065641.1:1452218-1484681 GCA_022839385.1 Asparagus kiusianus | reverse complement strand
GAGAGAGAGGCTCTCAGGCATTTCTTAGTTCACAGTATAGGGTTCTCTAAGTAGGCAGCTCCCATAATGTAAAAAAGCATAGGTGTAATACTAATAACAACTTTTGTTGTGAAAATATTTGAATGACTAAAAGGGCATTATAAGCTGACAACGCATGCTTTCTTTTACCTATTTCCCATTTTTATGGAAGTAGGAAATATTGATTGCCATCTTTCCACAGCATTCTATAACAAGATTAGTAAGTACTAAACGAGAAAAATAAAGAATACCACATGCCACTACAGAAAATGTAAATCAAACAACCGAATCCAAAATGCTTCACAATTTAAAACAGTAGATGCAATATCACTATATATGTTCTGAAGTTCATTTCGATTATAGATGAGAATTTAACAGCACATTCATTACAATAGAAGACGGCAGCAGATGTTATTTGATAACCAATCATACCTTTTTTTTTAAAGTCAAAATATATTGCAGTTTAACTTCCACAGACTTCCTGTGCTTGTCCTTGTCCTTGTCCATTTGAGGTGTTGTCCTGAAGAGGCATTTGAAGCATTAACCCACTGACAAGTTAAGCATTTACCTATAAGTAATGATACTTTAATTTTACTTACAACATTTGCCATCTGATCCCTAATGAAGTACATTGACTGTAGCATAGTCTCCAAAGTATCCTTTGCTAATTGAAATGTAACCTCTGTGTCTTCAGACAAAGACGGAATATCACTTTGAAGCTGCAATATCCAGACAAGACATTTACATTTGTTCCAAATTATAATTGCATCATCAGTCAAATGTCAAATAAAGCTAAACCCTTATGATATATCTTTGAATACAATATGGGATTTGGCAGACCAGCAAGAGTCGTCTCATATCAAACGAAGAAATTCCAAAGTCTGTATATTTCAGCTATTTGACTCTAGGAGCAAAGCAATAGAGACTACGTTTCACAGAGGTTTAAACAATGAGCTTGTCATCAATTTTCATAGGGATTCACTGAGTTTAAACAATGAGCTGGTCATCAATTTTCATAGGGATCGAGCTAGGAAAGCAAGAAATGACCCAACAAAACAGAATGCAACTCATGAAACCTTTTATCTCCATTTCATCATATAATTATTTTGTTTCAGTTACAACATTAATTTGGGGGCAGAATAAAGTCATGCATGACGTCCATGATAAGTACGAGGAAGGGAGAAAAAATATGCAGAAAGGTGGACATAAAAAATATGCCAGGTCTGATGAGGTCATAATCACATCTCAAAACTGATCGAAATCTTGTTTTATGTTTACTGTTTTCCACATGCGACTTCATATTCTTCGAGCAAAAAGTTCTATAAACATCAGAGAGGAGCAAACAACAATGTACAACTTTGAAATAAGGGCATTTCAGTAACTACATGCTTACAGTTACAGTCATGTAAGTTAAGACTGGCAAAAAGTAAGCCTTCAGCTTGTGTTGGATAACAGACTCACAGTAGACATACACGCTAACTTGCTTTGTCTTTACCAGACACTCACTGATACTTTAGCTTCGATAAAAGGATAGTTTCTTTGAAAAAAGGTTATTTGCATATATACCCCTTAAAATAATGGGGCAAAAATACCCTCCAAATCTCACTATTTGCAAAACTACCCCACAAATCATCAATTTTGGAAAAAATTAAGTTCAAAGAAATTAATAATCAACTTTGATATAATTTGTAATCGCAGTGTGAAAGTTATCAACAAGATAGTCAAATTTTTAGCATCAAGTTGATGATTTGTTGATTTTAGGGGCATTTTTTCATAAAGTTAATGATTTGAGTGGTAGTTTTGCAAATACTAAGATTTGTGGAGGTATTTTTGCAAATATCCATGATTTAAGTGGTACATATGCAAATAACCCAAAAAAATAATGCAAGTATTCCCTTACTTTTGAAAGTGAGGTTTAGTACTCTAAGACCACCCAAAAGGTGGAGTTAGCTTAAATATTGATGTAAAACAAACTCCTATTCAACTTCATCCAAAAAATCGAAACATCAAGTACAGGAAAAAAGGTGAATAGGGTATTTAGGTGTAAAGGAGGAAGCTTACACCTCGTTTGGAGCGGGAGAATCGAGTCAAATGAGAATGAAATAAAATAACAAATGGATCGGAAGTAGTATAGGAATAGAATGCTCATGCTCATTCTCACGCTCATCGTTGCACAATTCCCCAGACCCCCCTCGAACCGTCATACAGTTCCAGCGAACCAATTCCCTCCGATACACGAACTGGTTTCCCAAAATTAGCATATCACTTAAAAGTATGCTAGACTCAAAGTATCTTTAAGTGCACAAGCACAAGACAAAATGCAATGTGTATAATTAAGTGAAGGGAGACAATAGAGTGTACGAGCCGATGACTTTATTGCAACTAAACACATGTTAATTAAATGTAAAACAAAACCATGATCCTAAAAAGAACTTTGTGAAAAAAACAAAACAAAGAAACAAACTCCATCAAAAAGAAGTATCTAAGTATTTTGTATGAAAAGAAATATTAAAATTTATAATTAGCTTTCTAGTTTTCTACTATATACTTTAGAAAACTTTAAGCGTCCCCTGAAAAAATTTACAATGTACCTCTAACCAAACTTGCATACTGAAGCAAGCTATCCACTAACGAATTCAAATTTTCTAAGTGGCAAATTGCGTACCAGAGTTCGTATCGTGGCCCACTACATACCGTGTAGTATGTAACTATGCTCATGCTTAGGTGCTATTAGAGAATAACATGGGAATAATAATTTTTTATTTATTTTTGGTATGAGTAATTAACAAACATTTAAAGCATATTTAGAATTTTATTTCAATTACTGATTCTCACTTAAGTGAGAATGATCATTCCCTATCATCTCATTGGGATTGCTCATTCCCACATAAATTGGGAATGAGAAGTGGGAATAAATATTCTACCTTTTAAAAAGGTGTTGTGTTTGGTAGGCATGAATGAGAGATGGGCATGAACATTCCATTCCATCTATTCATGCTTACTAAACGAGGCGTTAAGGTATTTAAGGTATTATCTGCAATTCAGACAATGACCAGTATTTTTTTAGGAAAAATGGATATTTTTCTCCTGGGGCCCATTTGGTTCACTCTGAAAGCTTGGAGCCCACTGGCAAACCCTCTGACGCACCCATCCAAGATATGGATTTCCCAAAAATGTTTCCTAAAACTCTGTTTGTTTGAGTTAAAATTCTAGTAAGTAGATTTCCTAAAATGTAAGAAAACATCAACATTTCCAAGAATTCCAATTCCGAGCTTTTTTCTCAGAATTGCTTAGAAGCCTAACATTTGAGGCAATAAAAAAATGGGGCGAGTGGTTAACAGTGCAAACTTTTTGACGAAATCACATAAAAGCCTTTCTAATAAACTCTCGGCAATGTATGGAAATGCATTTCTAGACAAGAAAGTGACATCCTCTAATTTTCGGAAAACAACCAAATAGGCCCTGAATCTCTTGTAGATAAGACTATTCGGAGCTTGTCCACATGACTCTTCACCATAAGACCTTTTAGCAACCCAAAAGTTGCAATGATTGAATTGGTTTGCGTTGGTATAAGTACTGGTTTTTTTTGGTGGGGGGGGGGGGGGGGGGGAGGGGGGGGGGGACCATATAATCCTTTAGCATTATTTTGGAGGACCCAAGACAAGTTACAATGTTTGAGTTAGCGTGTTCCTGTGCAAGGGAGGGAGAGGGAGGATTATAGGACCGTTAGACTTGTTAACAACATTCAACAGCAAAAAAAAAAAGGTCAAGTTGCATAATATGAGAGAGGAGAGAGAAATAAAGCAACTATTCGGTTTTCTAGTAGTCTCCAATATAAGCTATAATAATTACTTGTGTGTGCAGATGCATGCCAATTAACTGTTTAATGATACCTTCAAATTAATAACAGCAACACGATCAGTGGAATCTGTATTGTTGTCACCCATGTCCCACGTCATTGCTTTTAAATGAGGCAAAGAAACCTGCAATTTCAAAAGAGAATTTGAGCTCCGTATCTGTATCTGTATGTTCGCTCATTGTTTACCAAAGTATTTGTTAAAAATGGCAAGATGTTGAGTTATCCTTGTTAATGTTTCAAAATAATGAAGAAGTTCCAAGAACATAAGCAAATCTCTCAAAGAAATTGTCAAAATGGAGGCAGAAGAGTACAAAGAAAAAGATTAAAAAAATGCTTCATGAGCTAGCCATGTTCTTCCTTCTATTATATCGGTATAAAGCTTTTTATTGTAGAGGTAAAAGGTAATCTGAAGGAACTGCCAAAAGAAAACAATTTTAAACTTTAACCCAAAGATAATTAAAGCAAAACCTTGTCTTTCAGTACATCTTCCTGCCATTCCCGCTGAAACTTCTGAAGAAGGAGTGTAAGCAATCTTTGTAATTCAGGCAAAACCTCTAGAGGAAACAGCTTGTGAATGTCATCTTTTGCAACTTTCTCATAAACACACCTACGGATTAGCATACGAAGGCAAACCAAAAGCTGCATGCCAAAAATAATTGTCAAAAGTCAAGGAACAAATTAATTATACATTTATACTACAAGCAAGAAATTTCAAACTACACAGAAGTTTCATTTCTTCGCAAATAATCACCATGTAGCAAGAGAACTGACAGTTAGGCTACCTACCAGCATGTAGACATTCAAGCTTAAGATGAAAAAAGAACTGACAGCTAGATGTTACAGACTGTAGACTGCAGTAACAGTGTTTTGCTCCAATCATATTTCCCTCAAAAGGCACAAGAAGTAAGACTATGTTATAGAACAGAGTGTCCAACTATTAACTGTCTGCGAATCTAACTACAGTATGCAACCACCAACTTCTCACTTGTATATATTTTTAATCTTCTGTTAAGATGGAAAGTCATTGCCTTACCCTTTGCCTTTCTCCTCTTTTAAGCGCTCCATTCCAATATTTATGCCCCCCAACCTTTCTATTCTTTTAGGGTAAATTAACCCCCCCCCCCCCCCCACACACACACACACACTAAATAATTGATAATCTTCCCTAAAATTGACAATTTACCCCCATCAATTTTCAATTTCTAGTCAAATAATCATTAATTTTTTATATGCAATTGTTAAGTTTCAGTATAGTTTTAATATATGTGGTTATATGGGAGTGCAGTTATTATTAAATCTTATGGTCATAGTTTTCTCATTCAAATTAATTCATAGATATTGGAAATGGAAAGGTCAAACTGTCACTCTTGAAACTTAGGGTAGATTTTTGTCAATCATGCAAAACTCAGGAGAATGTACTGTTATCTACTCACAAGTCGGTCTAATCTCCCATGCAGTAAACATCTGCACAGCTCTTAGTACACAATGCTATGGTGCAACAAAGATCCGAGAGCAGTCATTGCTATATCCACATGAAAATGAACATTTAGCTCAAATGAAAGGCTCCAGAACATGTAAAATAGTCACGATTGCCAAAGCTGTTTGCTCCCATGCTCTTTCCAGTTCTGAAGGCAACCATTCTATATGAGCTGCTGCTCTTTAGGTGTCAGAAAAATTTCTAAACTTCCACAGGAACAATAAAATAATATAAAGAGAAGTACTGCTGTACTTAAAGAGAAGTACTGCTGTACCCCCTATCAAACTCATTTGGCTCAGATACAAGCACAATAAAAGAAGTGGGTTGTCCTTATACAGTTTTCAACTAACGATATTCATCGACTACCTAACGCTACAACTATTGTCCTTCTCTAAACAATATTTAACCTATCCAATGAGATAACTCCTACGAAGCTGAATTGAGTAAAAATCAATAAATAAAAAGTAAAAAAGGCTATCTTACCTCTACCTACTCCAATTCTCCAAAGCAAAACAGCAAAATACATGAAAATAAAAGCTTGAAATAAATTTGATCAGCTTGGTCTGTTGTTGAGGGAACCCCTCCTTCGTATTCACCCTTTACATAGGACTGGCTTTGTAACTATTCCTCAAATGGTTTCTGAGACTATGAAATGTGGGTCTCCCACTTTCTTCTGTGACTAAAGCCCACACATTTGAGTCTACTGGCCTTGGGCTACACTAGTTCTCCCCTAGCTCATATACTTTTAGCCGCTCTTATCTTAGTTTTAACTCAATTTATGACCATGTGCAATAGTTCTCCATGACAGACTCTTTCAGTCTCACTAAATTTCAGCCTGAACTTTTAGCTCTGTAACAGAGTTCAAGAAGCTAAAATATATCTTGGCCCCAAAAATTCATTCACCAATTTCTTTTGCAATGGTAATGATTTACATGTGCTTCCTGAACAAGGAATCACCGAGAAATTTGCCAAAGTAATAGCTCACTACAGCTCTAGCATATCATTTCTCAATGCTTCACTCAATATTGAAAGAGTCCATTTACCAAAATAAAAAAATAAAAAACAAATAGCTCATAACACACTACATACCATGATTTTGAAAGTTTTGGACAGCTGCTGGGTGTGCTCAACATTCAAACGCCAAAGTGGGTTACTAACTGGCACCTAGGCATATTTTTCACTATTGTTTTTGAATAGCTGCTTTTTCCATGGTGCGAGGGGAAGGAGAAGAAGAGAGAAGAGGAGATAGAGGAAGAAAGGAAGGAAAAAGAAAGAGAAAAGGAAGAGGATCATGAATGAGAATAACTTTGCAATATTATAAATAAAACTATAATAATAATCTATTACTATGTTTAAGAGAAGTTGGGCTTTGGTCCTGTGAGCTTCATTTTCAAAAACTCAATCATGCCCTCAAATCTTATATAACGATTGAAACTTAGTTAGAGACTTAGAGGGCAATTTGGAAATTTCCAAGAAAAAACTACCAGATCTCTTCAACAACCCCACTACATCCCCACGTTCAAAAAATAACTAACTACAGGTTTAAAAATTGGCAACTCCTTGAAGAATTATTTGTTTCATCTCTTCAGTGTACAAATAACTTAGCTATTTATTCCTCTTTTTCTTTTGAGTGGATTTATATGCCCATTTGTCATTTCCTCCATTGTAGTGACGCTGATAGAGAAAGTCACAGTGAATGTGACTATGTGAGGGTGGAACATCAGTGATAAGGGTCCATTTTCTTGCAACCATCTTCATTTCCGGTACATATCTCATTGCTATTTAATGTCATTAATTCATGTTTTTCGTGTAGAATTACTTAGTATGGTCTTGTTTATCATTTTCTCCATTACAATTATTTTGAAGAATCTGATATCAATTTGAAACTAATTCAACTCATAGTTTTGATGCACAAGTGTATCGTGAAATGCTCGCATCGTGTGCACTAGAATACTTAAAATTTTTAAGTTCTTCATCTTTTCTATGTTTATTTTTTATGATATTTTAACCCTTTTTGTTTTTGTCTTGAGCACATTCTATCGAAACTCGAACACTACTTTACTATGCACAAGTATACCCTGTATCAGGTATGCATAGTGTGCACCGAGAATACTAGTATATTAAAGATAAAACTTCTTGCAAGTGTTGCAGTAGTTGAAGAAGGTTCGGACAGTGTTTGGGACTGGGACAATCACTCTAGTGGCAAAGAGATCACTCTGGCAGCAAAGAGAGAGGCTAAGCAAACAATAAAAGAGGAAAAGTTTCGTTTTCCAAAGTTTGAAACCCTAGCCGTAGTGTTTATCTAATTGGACTCGAATATCAGGATTTGACTCGATAATTGTTTACCTAATTTATTCTCCTCACCTGATTCTATACTTAAGCTGGTTGCATGCTCGTTTTTTGATATGGTGTGGTCTGCTTACACAACCCACACAACCTTAGGTGCCCTCAATGCTTAATTGGGGGGCCCAAGCGTAAACCGATTAAACTGATTGAACTGACCTAATATATTTCAGTCAGTTTGGTTTGAGAAAATTTTGACATTGAAAAACCGAACCGACTCCTCTATCAATCGTCTAAACAATACAATTTCCTTCGTTAATCCACAATTTTCATTCTCTTTTTCCCTTAAATTGTTTATAAATTTATTTAATTTGCATCATTCTTTACAAAAAAGTGTCTCATACAGTAGCCAACCACCATATCTACACCATGTTTGGGAGTTTGTTTAGGGCATGGGGGGGATTTTATTCCTCATATGTTTGGATTTTAGCCGTTGGATTCATTTCATGATGGGTTTACCACCTTTCACCTCCATCACACCCCAACTTGGGGTGATCAAATCCCTATCGACAGGAGGGTGGTTAGAGGTGAAAATTCCGCTCCCCTTCGCCTCCTCCATCACGAATGACCACGGGGGTTTAGGTTTAAAGAGCATATCCCCAGTGCGACGAGTGAGGGGTTAAGATTGGAAAAAAATGAAAATTACAAAAATAAAATAAAAATAAATGAGGGTTTAAAAAGCTTACGGGGTCGAGATCGGAGTCGGAATCGGAGGGGAGGCCGAGGACGTCGCGGACGATGGCGCGGTCGGCGGAGTCGAGGCCCGTCTTTCGGGTCCTCCACAGAGCCTGCAGTATGTACTCCACCGACTCCTTTGAGCTCGATCTCAGCAGAAGAGGAAGGTGGGCCCACAGAGATGAGGTGGGCCCACATCCGCCATGCCCCGACCCATGATCCTCCTCCTGCTCCTCCTCCCCCATTCCTTTCCTTTCGCTTTGTTTTCGGCTTTAAAAAAATTAAAAGATTTTAAGGGCCTGTTTGTCGTTACCCAGATGTACGGAAATGCAATTCCATGATCAAGTTAAGTTTTAAGTTTTCCAAAATTTTTCAAGAATTAAATTGTTTTGATTTGATTCACATGTAAAATATGATGAAAAAATAATATATTTATTTTTCTTGTGTTTGGTTTGAATGGAAAAAAAAGAAAAACTTTTGTTGATTTGATATTTCTTACTTTTTTTGTGTTTGGTTGGTTTTGAAGTGGGTAGGGAAAAGTGTTTATGGTCACCATGGTAAGATTACCCTCACTATAAACAAATTTATTTGTGCTTGTTATGGAAGATAATATTAATCATATAAGGGCCTGTTTGGTTCGTTCCTTCATTTTCCGAAATCTATTTTTCTTCATTTTTTTTGTGTTTCATTCACTTTCATTGGCTGGA
Source organism: Asparagus kiusianus (assembly GCA_022839385.1). NCBI lineage: Eukaryota > Viridiplantae > Streptophyta > Magnoliopsida > Asparagales > Asparagaceae > Asparagus > Asparagus kiusianus. The sequence goes on along the minus strand of BQKN01065641.1, from coordinate 1,475,602 downwards.
AACACACTTAGCAAGCATACAACTGATGGGGGGTAAAACGCATTCACAAAGTTCTGTAACAAGGCCAACAAAGAACTGTCACAATAATCATGCTAATGGGGTAAAACGCATTAGTATAAAGCTTGGTATATTTTTTAATATATGTCAAAAATAGCTCGTAATTGTCCGGGTCGATGCCATAGAGTGAGTGTTGCAAACCAAGTATATATGGGTTGAAATTAAAAGAAAGATGTGTTGAAATTAAAAGGGAGAATTAAAACTAACATGGTATAAATTATAACTCATGTGGCATAAATTAGAACTCAGATGGCATAAATTATAACTAACATGAGATGCGACAGAACTAACATTGTATAAATTACAACAAACATGGTTCAAATTAGAACTCACGTGGCATAAGTTAGAACTAACATGGCATAAGTTAGAACTAACATGAGCTGCGATAGAACTAACATAGTATAAATTAGGACTAACATGATATAAATTAGAACTAACGAGACATAAATTAGAGCCCACATGACATATATTAGAACTAACATGAGCCGCGATAGAACTAGCATGGTATAAATTAGAACTAACATGGTATAAATTAGAACTCACGTGGCATAAATTAAAACTCACATGACATAAATTGGAACTAACATGAGCTACGATAGAACTAATATGGTATAAATTAGGACTAACATAGTACAAATTAGACCTCACGAGGCATACATTAGAACTCACATGGTATATATTAGAACTAACATGAGTTGCGATAGAACTAACATAGCATAAATTAGGACTAACATGGTACAAATTAGAACTCACGAGGTATAAATTAGAACCAATATGGTATAAATTAGAACTCACGAGATATAAATTATGCACACAATTGAAACAAAGGCTAAGCAAGGACTGAAACCAAAGGCCAACCATAGCTGACCAACCAAAGGCCAAACAAGGACTGAAACCAAAGGCCAACCAAAGGACACAATCGAAACCAACATCATAACCAACCTAGGAGCTGAAACCAAGGCCGAGAGCAAGGCTAAAATCATGCTAAAAATTGAAACGAAGGCCAAGCAAGGACTGAAACCAAAATTGTAAAACCATAGCTGACCAACCAAAGGCCAAACAAGGACCGAAACCAAAGCCCAACCAAAGGACACAACTGAAACCAACATCATAACCAACCTAGGAGCTGAAATCAAGTCCGAGAGCAAGGATAAAACCATGCACACAATTGAAACTGTCACGCCCCGCTTCCCAAAAGACCCGGGAATCGGAACGTGAACAAGCCTGCGACGTATTAGATTGAGGAAAAATATACACTAATTTTTTTTTCTTTTTTTTTCTTCTCAATCTAATACGCTAAGCGTCAAACACAAGAATATCAGCCACAGGTCCTCGAACACAATAGCAAGAATATAATAACAACTCAGAATAAAAAATAGACATATCATCAAAAGTAAATCATCCTACACATAAAAATATGGGTCAAACATACCCTTATTACAAAAATAGTTCAACTAAGGAATATAAAAATACATAGTCCATAATAAAAGAAACTACTGCTAAAAATACTAAATCCATCATCAACTAAAGAAAAGTATGTTAAAAGAGTTCTAATGTTCATCAACTACTATATAAGAAAACAATTAAGTTTCAGTTTGTTTTTCTACTCCATCAGAAAGACACTCTGGCAAGGCATACACCGACTCTACTGCATCATCATACTGAACATGTCCGTCCCCTAAATCTGACGCACACCCGAGAAAACAGATGTACGTCAACGTGCATGACACACGGCAAGATCCCACATGGAAGAAAAAAAGTGGTCGAACGACTCATGCTATGACAGTAATAATAATAGGAAAGACAAAGATACGTGCAACTAGAAATCTAACAAGTCAAAATGTAATCCACTACTAAATCATGATAAACATAAAGCTATCAGCATACAGTAACCAGGTCGAATACTAGCCATCCTAAAAACTCACTGGTCCACATCTCAAATAGGTCAAGGTTCGCATTTTCAGAAAACTGACTATTCATGATCCTCTACGCGCATCCAATACTACGAAACGATTCGGTAAGAGGACTACACACAATTTGATTCCGGCCTATCTAGACTCAAGTAGGACTCGGGTGATGAAACAATTTCACTGGCCACGTGCGAAACGATTCACTGGCCCAATAGACTAACCCCAGTGCGAAACGGTTCACTGGTACGAGTCTGGAAGATAAGTCAACAATCACATTCGATCGTACGAACCAAGACTTTCCCACCCCAACTCTTCTTGTTCTTTCTAAGTCAACGATCATAATCCTTATTAAAACTCTGGTTCATCATCTAAACTCAGTCAACACACCCACACATGTCACTAGGTCTGTTCATGACGCACGAGGGCACTAAGTCATGAACTACTAAGCTTCTCAAACACAACAAGGAGATAATAATAAAACTAATTCTATGCAACAGCATCATGGCATATCGAATATATTAAAATAAAGATCATAAGACATGAATAGTAACTACAAATAATGCGAAAAGTGTGAACAGTGTCTACAATAACATAAATACACATGTAAATAGATCTCATTAATATCTTACTACTAGGGTATCCAAACTTCTCATGCAAGCTATCAGTAATTAGGTAATCTCTAACATAATAATAGGATAAAAGCAAACCATTTTGCACATGAAATATCACGCTCTACGACTATTAGTTATACGATCATAGTTAATTCAAAAATAAATATTCTTTTCCAAAACAAATTTCTTTAAAAATTATTTCTCATCATAGCTATTTTAAAATATATATACATGTGTGTGTGTGTGTGTGTATATATATATTAATTCTTTTCTTCATGAATAGTAACATTTTCTATGTTTATGAATTACATATATTTTATATCTTTTTTTTTGATAATATCTCATAATATCCACTTATAACATATAACTTGTCTTTTTATGTTCATTAATTCATAGATATATTTACAGCAGAAATTATCTCATTATTATTATATAAATGTTATCTATTACTATTCATCAAATAAATTCACACTAATAATCACAATATACACGTTATATCATATCTAATCTATACACTTAATTGACAATAATTATAAAATTCTAATTTAAAAAATAGGATCTTGCCTCGGGTACGTCGAACTAAGCGATGTTGAAGTGCGAGCCTACGGCGGGCGGTTGATAACGAGCGACAATGAGGTGCTATTGGCGGTCGGACTGCGGAGTCGGGTGCTCGGATCTGGGGAGAAGCGGCGACAAGAGAGGGGTAGTCGGCTGACCGTAGAGGGGAGGAGTTGCTGGAGAGGGGGAGATATGAGCGGGGAGGAGAGGTCGACGGTAGCCTCAGGCTCGCTGGCGCTGAGGGACAGTAGTTGGAGAGGAGGCGACTGACTTGGGACGGTGGTCGGCGAAGTACGGTCTGGGGGAGGAGCTGGGCATCGAGCATGGGGTGGTGCACTCGAGCGGGGGCAGTGACGGAGAGTGGAACACGGGTTCGGGCGGAGGTGCAGGCGGCTCGAGAGGGGGCTGTCGGCGCAGCTTGAAGGCGTCGGTTTGGGGGTGTGAGCAGCAAAGGTGGTTGGAGATGGGGGCTGCGGCGGTTGGAGATGAGGCTAGTGGCGCTGTAGGGGAGAGGAGGTGGTGGCGGAGCTGGTGGTGGTTAGGGTGGTGCAGGCAGCGGGGAGAGAAGCACGGGTAGAGGGGGGCGAGGAACGGAGGAGGTGGCGGGGATCTATAGAGGCGACAGATCTCGCGCGGAGGAGGAGGCTGTGGTGGCGCGGGCATTGTTGGAGGTCGTGGAGGCGGAGGTAGAGGCGCTGAGTTTTCTTGGAGAGAGAGAGAGAGAACGAGAGAGAGAGAAGAAGAGGAGTCTAGCGGCTGCGTTTTTGTGAACATGAGAGGGGGTATTTATATATATAATTAGGGTTAGGGTTAGGTAATTAAAACGAAAATAATTAAAAATAATTATTTATATTTAAAAAATCAAATAATTACGGGATAAGTATCTACAAATTAAAATGTACCAGTTGTATTAATACAACAGTTGATATGCAATAATAATAATAATACACATATTGTATAATTAAATGAGAACAATTAATAAAAAAATATATTTACTTATATTTAAAATTAAATAATTATGGGATAATTATCTGCATAATAAAATATACCAGTTGTATTAATAAAATAGATAATATGCAATAGTAGAAATAATATAACAAATTATATAAATAATACGTAATTAATAATATAATATAATACACAAAATAATACATACTAGTAACAATAATACAATGTATTATTCAAAAATGTTACGTAATAGTATCGATAACACAACGAATTAATTCCAAATTTTTTTACTACACTAAGGTAATTTCTAAATATCAAAATCATTTAAATAAATATAAAATTTGGACTTTTAAATCGTAGAAAATTTTAGAAAATCGAGAAAAATATAAATACCATTTTAAAAATAATAATTAAATATTTTAAAATACCAAAAAATTATTTTAAACCAGTATCGAAATTTTACGATTATTACATTCTATCCCCCTTAAAACAAATTCTGCCCTCGCAATTAAAATAAGAACGATGCACAGAAAACAAGGACAAAATATGAAACAAGAGACTCAATTCAACTCATTATAAAGAAAATTCATAATATAATGCATATCCATAACTAAAGGAAAGTTGTACAAGAACGATACAAAATAAGATATAAGACATGACAGCTAAGATTCAGGAAATAGATGAGGGTATCGATGTCGCATCTCAGACTCAGTTTTCCAAGTCGACTCTCCAGGAGAATCTGGGTACCACATCACACGAACAAGCGGGATGGTCTTGTTCTAGAGAGTCTTCTCCTTTCGGTCCAAAATCGCCACAGGGTGCTTCTCGTATGTCTAATCGGATCGCACCTCAATCTCCGAGAAATCTACGACATGACTCGGATCTCCGATGTATTTTCGTAACTAAGAAACGTGGAATACATTATGCACTCTAGCCAGTGCGGGTGGTAATTGTAGGCGTATAAAATTGCCTATAGGTCCCTTAGCTTAGCTCAGCACGATGATTCGACAAAACAACGGACATTCGAGCGACGAGGCGACGAGGCACGCAAGCAACGGAATACGTTCGCGTGCGGAACCAAACCAACGGTTCGGAAAGTTAACGAGTCGTCCAACAACAAAACGGACTTGAACTCAAACACCGAAGCGGAGCTACTGCCAAATCAAGATTCGGGGAATCGAATCAAGACCTGAACAAATCAACGAAAGGTCGAGGCGACAAGGCACACGAACAATGGAACACGTACGCACGTGGAATCGAACCAACGTTTCGGGGAATCACCGAGTCATCTAAACAAGAGCGAACTCGGTGACATAACGATCGAATCAAGACCAATCCCAGACTCGAACTCAGAAACGGATTAACTGCCATATTTGGAATCAAGTCAGTGAGTCGATTCCAGAAACTGAATCAAACCCGAACAACGGAGAACCGGAAACACCGGAAAACGACGAAACCAACGCACCTGGGGGAACTCGGCCCGAACCGAACCACCCTAAGGTGGCTTGGCCCAAGCCGAGCCACCCACCGAGCCACCTCAGGGTGGCTCGGCCAAGGCCGAGCCACCCCTGGGTGGCTCGGCTATGGCCGAGCCACCCAGAGGTGGCTAGGCGTCGGTTTGTGCCAAAAGCACAGTCTTGAGTGCCTATAAATAGGCCTGGCACTCGTTCATTTGAGAGGACTTTTTTCTGAAACTTCTGAAGAGCCGAAACTCTGCCGGATTGCGACCTCAACTCGGATTGTGAAGGCTTGAAGACTTGGATAACCAGATCTACGTGATACCACTCCGGATCTAAGCTTGGTTCTTAGATCCCGAGATTAGAGCGAGCGTTTCCTTGGTGAAACGATCCCTCTCGGCTACTATCTCCTTGGTGGGATAGTACCCGTTATACCACGTAGATCTGTTCAGATCGAGATTACGCGGTGGTCCACGGTACTCAACCCCGGCACAGGCGAAGAACCCCACAAAGCGAGCGACCGTAAAACAGGAAACTCGTGATTTGTTCAAGGAAAGTTGTAATCTTTATTTCTTTGTTTTGATTTTGTTGTAAGCCGGATCTTATAAAAAGACCGGATCTCTTTGTAAACGCATAAAGTTGTTGTCAAAGTTGTAACAGAATCATCAATGAAGAATAACGCAATTTCCCGTACGAACAATCTGGCGACCACAGTGGGAGCCACCAGCTTCGCTGCCGAAGCTGGAGTGTCGCAGCCGCGGATCTCGATCCCGGTCGTGGAGGAGGTCGAGTACGAATTTGACCAGCAGAAATACGAGGAGTACGTGTCCTCGTCCGGATCTGCCTCCTCCCCCAAGTCCAAGAAGTTCCAGAAGTTCTCCTCCAGGAGAAAAGTCCGTTGGTGTGATGAAGCTGAAGCCACCAACGACGACCTCACCCCAATCGACGCCGAAGCTGCGTTGAGTGAGGTCCTACCGACCTCAAAGAAGGTCAAATCTGCCATTGAAGGCGTGGTGACTCTCTCCAAGAGAGCCCGCCAGAGGCAACGTCAACGCCTCGCGAAGCAATTCGCCAAACAGCGTCATTTTGTCTAGTGATCCAAGGTAAGCCAATAACAAAGTCCATAGTGACATGCCGCCACTTCTATTCTAGAATAGGCAATGGCTACAAAAGACCTGCGATGTGCTAATGCTCTGCCTTCACCTGTTGACATACAATGCACTTATCCACACTACGAGCCACATCTCTCTTCATACCACGCCACCAAAAATTCAGCTTCAGATCCTTATACATCTTCGTACCTCAAGGGTGAATACAGTACGGGGAGCTATGAGCTTCCCGTAATATCTCCTCTCGAACATCTCCTCCTGGTATGTAGATACGACTCCCAAATCATAAGGATCTGTCCTCATGAATAACAAATTTCGGCCGAAGACCAGCCACTGCTAACTCTCTGCACTTCTGAAGAAATGAGTCACCTGCTTGTGCAACCTTGATTTGCTCGACCAATGTCGATTGAATCTAAAGATTCATCAAAGAAGTGGTGACTCCTGGAAAAAGAACTTCTATACTCATATCCCTCACTTCCTGCTGATGTCTCCACTGAGCCGTGAGGGTCATGATCGACGGCAGACGACTCAAAGCATCTGGTACCACATTGACCTTGACAGGGTGGTACTGAAGGTCAATGTCGTAATCCGCTATCAGCTCTAACCATCGGCGTTGTCTCATGTTGAGCTCCTTCTGAGTAAATATGTACTTTAAGCTCTTGTGGTCAGTGAACACCTTCACTTGTGTTGGATCCTTTTGTTTTGATGATGATTTACAAACAATTTATATCTAACGTTATTTGTCTAGTGTTTGTGTTTTTGTATTTATTGTAGACAAACAACATGTTGGAGGATAGATGGAATTACGCATTCACGATCATATCCAATGGAGGTTGGCGGAATAGTGGAGTGAAGCAATGCAATTCAAGTTAAAGATTTAAGTTCAAGCTACATCCACAAGTTTACCAAGAAGAGCTTCAATGAAGATCTATCAAGCTTGGGTAATTTAGTTTTAAGTTTATACTTGTGTGTAGATGCTTTAAGATCATATATTAATCACACACACGTATTTGTTGATTTTGTTGATTTTATCAAAATATAGGTGTTTTTATGAAAATATTGTTTTATTTGTTTATAGACTTATACATACTTTATTAAGTCTATAAAGTCACTTTATAAAGTTTTAAAACATGGTTTAGTCAAAATGACAAAACAAGTGTTGTTCATTTTTATGTTTTGGACTATTTTAAAAAATGAAGAGATTTCTCACTTGGGAGGTATTTTTTGAAAAATAGTTTTTTGTAACATGTATATTATCATGTTTACAATTATTTCACAAAGTTTCATAATTTTTGTAATTTGTTTGCTATTTTAAAAGGCAGTTTAAAAATCAAATTTATTGTTTTAATCAGGCTGATACAATATTATCAGTCGACTGATGAGCTGGAAAATATCTGTAACGGTCAGCTCATCAGTTGATTGATCAGTCGACCGACGCATAACGACTAGTTTTTCTAGATTTTCATGTTGTCGTTATTTTTTCTTTTTGCTGGGATTTCTTGGGTTTTTGGGCTTTGTTTATTGATCTTATATATACCCATTGCTCTCTAACATTCTGAAGCAATCAAAAAAAGTTTTAAACAAGTTTTAAAGGGTGTTTAAGTTTTTTTTAAGTTTGTTTCAAGGTTTTGTTTGTGAAGAAACTTTCACAAGAGCTTGAGGAGATCATCCATTGGTGTTTGAGCATTCAACTCTTCTCCCTCTCTCTTGTTATCGTTAGAGAAGTTTTTCTAAACTCATATCTAGCTAATTTATATGTTTGATTTTTATTTCCATAAGCTAGAATTTATATCGAATTTAGTTTGATTTTGATTTATTGAATCTCATTGTTACACACACCCACTTGAGCTTTTAGTATTTACATACATAGTATAGTTTGGGGTGTGAGAGATTATAAACTTGAGTTGTGCTTAGTTGAGTTCTCCCATTGTTTAGAGAACAATTATTTGTTAAGAGCTATTATTATGAGGTTCACTTTGTATTATACTAGTACACCAAGAGGAGTGTGTGGAGAGGGACGGGGTCGTCCCAAGAGGAGTGGGGTAGGTGGTAATGCCTAGAGAAAGGTTATAATTCCTAACACTTGAGGGTGACATGGGCTAGAGACCAACACTTGAGGTGGTAGTTAGTGTGTTTATATTGTGAGTGTTGTAAAGTTTTCGGTGAGCTAAAAAACCAAGTATGAGGTGTAAACATTATTCGAGTGAGCGTAGAAAACCTGGTGTGATAGTGGATTTCTCCCTAGGAGTGGGAAGCGGAGACGTAGGACGGAAGGTCCGAACTCCGTGATCATTTGATTGTGTTTGAGTTTGTATTGGCGTTCATTTATATTTGTGCTTATTGCTCATATCGCCTTTGTCTCATTATTTAGTTTGTCCACTATATTGTTTACATTTGTTTGTTTCACCCTTGTGTTAGTTGTATATCCTTGCATATATATCTTGTCACATATTATACTTGCAAGGATATTTATTAATAAGTTTTAAATTGGTATAAATCGGATTAGATTAGCATAAACCCTATTCACTCCCCTCTAAGGTTCCTTCCTAGTGGCATTATGGTATCTTTCAATAACTTGCTCTCCCAACAAATAATGCCTCCAAAGCTTAAGGGCAAAAATCATAGCTACCAACTCCAAGTCATGGGTAGGATAATTCTGCTCATGCTTCTTCAACTAACGAGAAGCATACGCTACCACATGACCATCCTGCTAAAGAACACATCCCAATCCTCTACCTAATGCGTCGCAAAACACCTCAAAGTTCCCAATCTTATCCGATATCGTCAGGACTAGGGCCAAAATCAGTCGAGACTTTAACTCCTCAAATGCCTGCTCACAAGCGTCGGACCAGACAAACTTAATATCCTTCCTCGTAAGTCACGTCATCGGCTCCGCAATCTTCAAAAAATCTCTGATGAAGCAACGGTAGTAACCAGCTAATCCCAGGAAGCTCTTAATATCAGACACAGACTTAGGGTAGGCCAATCCTTCACTGCAGATACCTTCTTTGGATCTACTGATATGCCTTCTCTTGACACCATGTGTCCTAGAAACGCAATATGATCTAGCTAGAACTAGCATTTATTATACTTGGCGAATAACATATGCTCTCTCAAGGTCTTCAACACGTACTGCAAATGCACTGCATGCTCCGCTTCACTCTTAGTGTATGTAGGCATCGAAAATTACCTATAGGTCTCCACGAACAGCTCAGCGCTAAGAAAAGACGATGAACGTCACTATCCAGTTCACAGAAGCTTGATTAATGTCGGTGAACGTTTGAAGTGAATCGACGAACTACGTGAAATAATGGAATTTCAGAATGACGAAGACACGAACTGATCGGGAACCTCGTGTCGTTCACAAACGGCGCAATACCCTTCGTGTCTCATTTATTCCACAGATGATCTAATCATTGGAGCTTATAGAACTCCTCGTTGGCTTTCCAACGCACTTTGAATCGCTCAAATCCGAGTTCGGATGAAGAAGTTACGGTAAAAACGAACAAACATGCATAACAGAGCGTCTCAGTCTGAGTTAAGACACCCCGGGGTGTCTCGGCACGAGCGAGACACCCAAGGGTGTCTCGGCCCAAGTTGAGACACCCAAGGGTGTCTCCAGCCCGAATTTCTCCCCGTGCCTATAAATACAAGCCTCAGAGCCTCATTTTTTCAGATCTAGAATTCTCGTGCCTCGGCGAAGCCCTGCTAATTAAACTGAAGACTTAAAGTGTACAGATTTCAGAGAGGAGGAGTTAGATTTGCAGCCCGGTTCGTTCCTTAGGATTATCCCGTTGTGGTAATCTTAAGAAGAGTGATTATCTCGCTTTGCCGAGATAAGAACTACGGTTTCTCGATCCCTTCGCGGATAGACGAAACTCTGTCCAAATATTGATCGTTCGGTGGTCCACGGACTAACGCATCCCCGTCACAGGCCAAGATCCCACACAAGCAGCGGGCGATAAACACTCGTTGCGTTTGTTTGAAGAGAATTGTAATTTTTTTGTTTTTATTGTGTAAAAGTCTTATAAAAAGACTGATTTTTGTATTCGTTGTAAACGCCTAAAGTTTGTAATGAATCCCGCAATGAAACAATCAATTTTCACCACAAACAAACTGGCGACCACAGTGGGAGCCAACAGCTTCGCTGCTGAAGCTGTCGTGCCGCAGCCGACGATCAAGATCCCGGTGTTCGAAGAGGTCGAATACGAATTCGACCAGCAGAAATTCGAGGAATATATTTCCTCCTCCTCCTCCAGATCTTCTTCTTGCAAGAGCAGGAAAACCACTACCGCGAAGAACGTGACTTCAGATCCAAAAACCAAGGCTGACGATCTGAACCCGAATGCAGTGGAAGATTCCTCTCCGGCTTCCAGAGAAACCAGATCCAACGTTCGTGACAACTCCTCGAAAGTCAGGGAGTTGCCCGTTGAAAGTGCACCAGTGCTGACGAAGAGGGCTCGTCAAAGGCGCCGTCAACATCTTGCGCGTCAATTTGCCAAGGCTTTGGAGCCTGTTGACGGGATCTGCTATGATGCGGATCTGAATCTCAGAAGGCGCAAAGTGTTCCAGCCACAAGCTTTGGGAACCTCCTCCCAACCACCTACTAACGAATGAGTTCGTGTCAAACGAACCCGTTCAACTCTTGAGGAGCGTATCCATAAGCGCCGCGCACTGTTAGCGCAGACGAGGATTCTTGTACGGAAGGCACAGGAATTGTAGAAGGAAAAGGTGGCCCAAAAACCACCAAAATCTAAGCAAGTCTGGATGCCAAAGACCAAGTCAGCGCCTAAGGAAAAAGCATCCGAGGCTGCTCTCCGGCCTTTTTCAACTCTAGATCCCACTCCTATTGCTCCCGCACCTCCGGTGAAGCTCTATGACAGCGTGGATCTCCCCAAATCTAGAGTCCCATTAAAGGATCGCATCGGTTCTCTACCCGAGGATCGAGGAAAAGTGCCTGTTAAGGAAAGCTTGAGACCGTTGAAAGAGCTTCGAGCAAACATCCAGACTGGGGGTCGTACGCGACCTCATAACAAATTAATTTCTACAACGGCCCGCTTGGGGGTGCGTGCAGAAAACCAGGAGCCCGTTAAGGTTTCACCCTCACAAAGGTGTGATTCCAAGCGTGTGACTCCTGTAGACGCCAACAAGGCAATGTTTACTCAGATGAAAACGCGACAGACAGAAGAATGCGTTATACCTGAGAATTCATGTAAGCAGCCGATAGGTTACTCCGACTGCAACGTCGATGAGTTGTACTATCGGGCTGGGGGTACGAATAAATCTCGAAAGAGAAGTACCTGGGAAGCGGACTCTCACTGTCCATGTAACAAAATTATCAGGGCAGTATTATGTGTAGCTGCCCCAAGACCGCTCCACGGAGGGTCTCGATATTCGAGAGTATCTCCGCAGAAGCATTGAAACCCAAATCAAGGCGTTTTAGCAAGAGGCGATCAGCCAATCGAGATGACGAACTCCCAGCATTCACCATCAATATGGTCGATAAGGGGAAGTCTTCGATTACTTCTAACCCTGATTTCTCCCTAGGAAAGAGAGTTAATTCTGGGATAGCCCAACTAATGTCTCGGCTTTAATTAGAAGCCGTCGGGCCTGAACAATCCGTAGTCATCGCCAACGTGGCTGATAAGAGGAAATCTACCCGACCTTCTGATTCGGACCCCCTCATATCACATCGTTTAACTCGGCTACGTGCAGGGACTACTAGACGTAGAGATTATTTGAGGATGACCAGAGGACTATCCTCGGACGATGAAGCGTCAGACGCTTGCTCGGCAGTCGCTTCAGAAGCCACCGTATCTAGTCCCGGACAATCTCGTAAGGTGTTTATGATCAACACCGAGGAAGTAGTCAAAATGGTTGAGGATGCTTTAGCTAAGCAGAAAGAAGCATTCAAGATCGAAGTGGAAATGGCTATGCAGGAGATGAGACAAATGCACGACCAACAAATCCGAGCTTTATCGAATCAGCTATGTGAGTCCATCCGTCGCAGCACTGTTAACCAAGCAGGTAGCGATTCAGATGTGGATGAACACAACGCTAGGGGTGGTCCCACTAAAAATAACGATGCTGGGGGTGGACCCACCAATGATGATAACACTGGGGGTGGCCGCATCATTCCTCTCGAAAATTGTCCAAAACAGGATATAGATGAGGACGAAAAGATGAAGGACCTCGAGAGAAAAATTAACGCTTTAATGTCTGCTCAAGAGGTAAAGAAGACCGGCATTCCGTGTCCTTACCCGAAAGAGTGGGATTTGATCCCGTATCCGGCAAAGTTTAACATGATCAACTTCACGTCGTTCGACGGGAAGGGCTCGCCCACTCAGCATCTAATCTACTTTAAGTCCCACTTAGGCACGATTTCTGGCGACGACCCCTTGATGGTGCAATCATTCGTTGGCACCCTTCGCGGGCCTGCCTTCGATTGGTACCACCGTCTCAAACCCGGAAGCATCACTAGCTGGGAGGACCTGGAGAGCATGTTCCTTGGTCATTTCTTCGATGATGACGCTGAAGTGTCAATCAGGACACTCTTCGATGAGAAATAGAAAGACGGAGAGTCGGTGGATACCTTCATCAAACGCTTCCGTAATCAGGCAATGAACTGTAAGGATCCCGTCACGGAGGAATTCGTCTTGCAAACCTATCATAACAACTTGTCCATTAACATCTTGGACGTTATGGGAGTAGAGCCGCTCAATACCTGGAAAGATTTGAAGATGCGCGGCGAGCAGGCCGAACGCTTCCTCAGAAGGAGGAAGGTCGAAAGAAGCCAAGCGATGGCTAACTCTCTGAATCCGAGTCTCGTTTCCCATGAAGAAGGGAAGGCACCTACAACAATTGTTGACGTTAATCAGACGTCGCAACAGCAGGCCCGAAGACAGCAGAAAACTTCGGATCAAAGGCTCCAAAAAGAGTACTCATTCAAGGACGAAGACATTCCAGCTATCTTCGAGACCCTTCTCGAAAACAACAAAATCAAGCTGCCACCCATCGCGAATGAGGAGGAAGCTGACAATACTGCAGATCCGAAGTACTGCGCGTACCACAGGAGGATCCTTCATCCCACCAAGGCCTGCTTTACTTTAAAGAATAGCATCCAGACCTTGGTTGAAGCCGGCGTCATAATGCTAGGGTAAGCCAATTGAAAACAGCAACACTCCGAAGAGTATACGAGTATAAACTGCTTCTCAATCCTCCGACCGGTATAAGAGGTTAAACTGCTCCCTGATACTCCAATAGGTATATGAGTCTAAACTGTTTCCTACCGTTGACGGGAAGTTCCTAGAGAATTTTATACGTAATATTCTTAAGGATAACCCGATCATGCAACCAAATATAATGATAAACCCAGTTTCGCGAGGAAGCTGGGGGTGGATGATTCATGTAACGGGAAGTTCCCGAAAGAATGTTATATGTAATTTTCTTAGGGATAACCTGATCATTACAACTTAGATGATAAACGCTAAACCCCCACTGTGATTTGTATGAGTCAACACTCCCGTTGTAATTTGTACTCTCACTCTCACTGTCTACCTGGTCAAACCTTCTTATAGTTAGGGCCACAACCAAAGTCCCCTCTCAATTCCTTCCATGAACGAGAGGTCCACTTTCAAATCAAGCGATAAAACCTATAAAAGTTAAGATCGTCTCAAACCTCCCATTCCCAATGCTCCCTTGGTCAAACCTATAAAAGTTAGGGCCAAAGCCAGATTCCCCTCTCGATTCCTTTCATGAACGAGAGGTCCATTTTTAACTTGAGCAATCAAACCTATAAAAGTTAGGATTGCCTCTAACCTCACTTGGTCAAACCTGCAGATAGTTAGGACCAAGATCGAGTCATCCATTTCGATAGACGAAAGACTTCCACATGTTCCTTTTTAGCCAAACCTATAAAAGTTAGGGCTAGAATCGGAATTTCACCTCAATAAATGAGGAATTCTTTTTTTTGGATTAAGCAACCAATCCTATAAAAGTTAGAGTTGCTTGAATCTTTCCGATTCTCGTAGTGGAGATCCCACTTCTAGTTTCACCTTTCTAGATTCTGGGGGTGGAGATCCCACCCCGAGTCTCCTTTGCATTTGAAAATAGAATATAAAATTCTTCCTTTTTAGCTTTGGGAGATAGAATATAAAATTCTTCCTCTCCCGCATCGGGTTCGTCTTTGCCCTAAGAGAAGACACCACCTTTTCAACCCTCAAAATCCACGCCTTACACGCGTGGGGAATTTTATCCCGAAGCCTAAGTAGGGATAAGTCAGCGCCTAACACGCATTGCCGGTTAGTCCTTAACCGTAAAAAAGGACAAAAGCCCACATATTCGACATTGTGGCTGGTTGTTATTAATAATGCCAGAATCCGTGCTTCACACGTACGGGGAATTTTATCCCGAATCCTAAGTAGGGATAAGTCAATGCCTAACACGTATTGCCGGTTTAGTCTTTCACCGATTGAAGAAGACACCAGAATTCTAGTCTGGGGAATTTTATCCCGAAGCCTAAGAAGGGATAAGACAACGCCTAACACGGGTTTCTTGTTAGTCCTTAACCGTAAAAAAGGACAAAAGCCCACATATTCGACATTGTGGCAGGTTGTTATTCATAACACCAAAATCCGTGCTTCACACGCATGGGGAATTTTATCCCGAATCCTAAATAGGGTAAGTCAACGCCTAACACGTGTTGTCGGTTTAGTCTTTCACCGATTGAAGAAGACACCAGAATTTTAGTCTGGGGACTTTTATCCTGAATCCTAAGTAAGGATGAGTCAGCGCCTAACACGCGTTGTCGGGTAGTCTATTCCCGTGACAAAGACAAAGTCTATGTATTCAATATCGTAGCATCAAGTCTAAGGGAATTCATTCCTTTAGCACAACGTCACATGCGGAAGGGACTTAAAACAATCCGCATGTAAGCCCGATTTAAACGGTAATCGGTAAGAGCACGTCAAATCCGTTGAAGGCTGAGGATTTGCCAAAAATCCTAAGTCAACGTTTGATACACGTCGCTGTTTAGTCTTTTCATAGGAGAAAGACGAAGTCTACGTATTCAATGTCGTAGCACTAAAAGGGTTAACTCTTTTGGCTTAACGTCACATGCGGAACGGACTTAAACAATCCGCGTGCTAGCCCGACTCAAACGGTAGTCGGTAAAAGCTCATCAAACCCGTTGATGGCTGAGAATTTGCTAAAAATTTTATAAATACGAGTCATTGACGCATCAGCTTCATCAGTTGGTCTCGTGACTTGAGCATCCAACAACTTCAGGATAAGATCTATACATGCAGATGAATCAGCTTTAATAGTTGGTCCTGTAGCCCGATATTTGGGACCGCCATGCTCCAATACCTTAAGAGCTTAAACTGTGTATATTCCAGTAGACGTACGAGTATAAACTGTGTCAACGTCAGGCGATCCGTAACCCTAGGTCAACGCCGGTCAACGCATTGTGACAAAGGTCAAACGCTGGTCAACGCGTAACCCTAGGTCAACGCCGATCGAGTGCGTTGCAATGAAAGAGTCGATGCGACGGAGAGGGTCAGTTCTAAGTCAACGCAATGACACGAGCCAAACTCAACTCATCAGTTTTAGACTCGAGAATCCAACGATGGCCAGACAATAAACGCAGCGCCGGAAGGACTTCAGCTATTCGTCAAAGCATCGAAT
This sequence comes from Asparagus kiusianus, assembly GCA_022839385.1. NCBI lineage: Eukaryota > Viridiplantae > Streptophyta > Magnoliopsida > Asparagales > Asparagaceae > Asparagus > Asparagus kiusianus. The sequence continues at coordinate 1,459,268 of BQKN01065641.1, read as the reverse complement.
AGACTGAAAATCGAAGGGGCCAAGAGTCGAAGCTAACTACAGGTCCTTTACACCGATCAAAGGCTGGACCAAGCACATCCAAAGTATTCCAGCCTCTTCTATAAAAGAAATGAGTCTGGAACGCTTTGGAGGGGGTATCTGTAGGTATTAAAAATTACCTATAGGTCTCCACGAACAGCTCAGCGCTAAGAAAAGACGATGAACGTCACTATCCAGTTCACAGAAGCTTGATTAATGTCAGTGAACGTTTGAAGTGAATCGACGAACTACGTGAAATAATGGAATTTCAGAATGACGAAGACACGAACTGATCGGGAACCTCGTGTCGTTCACAAATGGCGCAATACCCTTCGTGTCTAATTTATTCCACAGATGATCTAATCATTGGACCTTATAGAACTCCTCGTCGGCTTTCCAATGCACTTTGAATCGCTCAAATCCGAGTTCGGATGAAGAAGTTACGGCGGAAACGAACAAACATGCATAACGGAGCGTCTTAGTCTGAGTTGAGACACCCCGGGGTGTCTCGGCACGAGCGAGACACCCAAGGGTGTCTCGGCCCAAGTTGAGACACCCAAGGTTGTCTCCAGCCCAAATTCCCCCCCGTGCCTATAAATACAAGCCTCAGAGCCTCATTTTTTTAGATCTGGAATTCCCGTGCCTCGGCGAAGCCCTGCTAAACTGAAGACTTAAAGTGCACAGATTTCAGAGAGGAGGAGGAGTTAGATCTGCAGCCCGGTTCGTTCCTTAGGATTATCCCGTTGCGGTAATCTTAAGAAGAGTGATTATCTCGCTTCGCCGAGATAAGAACTACGGTTTCTCAATCCTTTCGCGGATAGACGAAACTCTGTCCAAATATTAATCGTTCGGTGGTCCACAGACTAACGCGTCCCCGTCACAGGCCAAGATCCCATGCAAGCAGCGGGCGATAAACACTCGTTACGTTTGTTTGAAAAGAATTATAATTTTTTGTTTTCATTGTGTAAAAGTCTTATAAAAAGACTGATTTTTGTATTCATTGTAAACGTCTGAAGTTTGTAATGAATCCCGCAATGAAACAATCAATTTTCACCGCAAACAGTGTACAACAGGATATCACCAATAAAGATTTCTATAAACTTGTCCAACACAGCATAGAATACCAGGCTCATCAGGTTCATGAATGTCACCAACGCATTAGTCATGCTAAATGGCATCACTAAGAATTCATAATATCCATATCTCGTCCGGAACGCAGTCTTGGGGACATCAGAATCCTTGTCATGACCCACTTCCCAAAATACACGAGAATCGGAACGTGAACAAGCCTGCGACGTATTAGATTAAGGAGAATAAATAAAATAACATTTCTCCTCAACCTAATATTGTTAGACCCTAGAGGGAGGGTGATTAGGTTCTTATGCTAATCTAATCCCGATTAATTGCTAATAAAAATTATGTTGATCAATATGTTCTTGCAAGAGATAGATATGAATAAGAACAATAAGAATATGCCCAAATAAAATATAAGCCAAGCAAAAACAAACACACGATATGTTTACGAGGTTCGGTCACCATGACCTACGTCCCCACTCCTTACCTCGAGGAGATATCCACTATCACAATCCGGTTTGGAAGCCGGAACTTCTACACACTCGGTTTACAAGTTCACCGAAAACTCTCACACACCAAACACTATATAATCACACTTTACACACTAAGTGTAGGAACCTAGCCCGTGTCCTCCTCCTCAAGTGCTCGGATGCAACCTCTCCCTAGGTTCGTCAACCGACGCCGCTCCTATTGGATTCGACCCCGTCTCTCGCCTCACACTTCTCTCGGTGTACAAGTGTATTATAAGTGATACTCACAATAAAAAATAAATACAATGATTTGTTCTCAAATAATAAGTGAGAACACAATGAAGCTCACAATCACTAAATCACACACCAATACCCACAATATATAGTATGAAGACGTTAAGCTCAAAAATGTGTGTATGATAATAGTGAATGAAAAAATAATATAACTCAGTAAATATAGCTAATAAAATTAAAAGTGAAATAGTAAACTATATAAGAGTTTAGAAAACTTCTCAAACAAGAAGAATAGTGAATGATGATCCCAATAGGATTTGAAAGCCACTTCTTGTTGTAGGAAAACTTCTTTTGAAATTAGACTGATGAAATCAGCTTAGCTCTTTTAAACACACTTAAGATTTTATTAAAACACAAAACTTGGATGATGGTGAAAGAGAGCAGCAATGGGGTATTTATACCCTCTCAAATATCAGCCAAAAACTAACTTGAAAAGACCAAAAATCCCCCAGAGAACCGTTGTGAAAATAGCCGTTAAAAACTAATGATTAATACGGCGGTCGACCGTAGAAATCTTGCGGTCGACCGCGAGGCACAAAAATCCTGAGAATAGGGTTTTAAGGCTGGCGGTCGACTACCGCGGTCGACCGCAAAACTCTCTGGATGGTTCACGGTCGACCGTCACGGTCAACCGCTGGCATAAAAAGGCTAAAAGCTAAAAGATAACTTCTGGCGGTCGACCGTGACGGTCAACCTCAAACTGATATTAGGCATTGACAGGTTTTTGGGCCAAATTTGAAAATGCATTAAAAATATTAAATCAAATCCAAAAATAATAAAACTTTAGGGAAAGTTTCTAAATGATAAAATGAACATGTTAGAGAAGGAAATTTTGGAAAAATAATTTCTGTTTACAAAAACACACTGTTTTTGAAAAGTGTTCGTAAAACCTGTATTTTAAGAACATGAAAATTTTGATATGACTTATAAACATGTAAATCTATCTCATGTAAATATTATGTGTATATAATAAAGTATGAATGAGCTGTAAACATGAGATAAAGGATATTGTAACGACGTTTGATGAAAAATTATTTATTTGATAGAAAACGTCAAAAATCGTATTAAGTGTACATATATTGAGCTTAAATATAAACATACAATATATATAGGTAAACTAAACTTATACCTAGGTAAAACCACACATATGAACTTGAACCTTTGACACTTGATAGTTGTGTGTTGAAATACCTGTAGAGAGAAACATAAACACAAAACTAGAGAATATATTAGTGATAAATTGTTTGACAAATCATCATCAAAACTATAGGGTCAACAATCTCCCCCTTTTTGATGATGGCAAACAATTTATACATGAATATGAAATATATACTGATAAGCCACATATAAACCAATTATGTATACAACATGAATAAACCATACATAAATACACCAATAAACCATATGTGGATTTTCTCCCCCTTTGACAACATCAAAAAGGGAAGAAAAAATAAATAGGAGCAACGCTCCCCCTGCATATAAGCACAGATAAAAATCAAGTATATGGCCAAAAGCTCCCCCTGTCAAATGGCATAAATGACATCTAAAGAGCATATATAGGAGCTAAATAAATCATTCATACACAGCCATAACCATTTAGAATCCAAGGAACGCATCATTAGCAACAAATTTTCACAAAACAAAGCAAATATTGTTTTCACCATACATAGTTCATAGAAAAGATAAACTAACACAATAGATCACAAATCATCACTTAAACTGCATAGTTTTCCACAAACATAGTTTGTTCCACAATACTAAAAATAATACACAAAAAGTTTCACAACGACACATAGTTTTCCACACAAACATAGAGTTATTACAACTCAAAACAAAATAAAAGCATAAGTGTCAAATATTGTTTCACCAAGATATAAGAATGAAATCCCATAAAATCCAAGAAGCAGCAAAGTCAATCATCACCACCATCACCATCACCATCACCATCACCATCACCATCAGAAGCAAGGCCAGAACCAGATGCAGATCCATCATCAGAGCCATCAGCAAAGCCCTCCTCAGAACCAGACTCAGAACTAGAAGAGGGATCTGGAATCCCGAAAGACTGACGCTAGCAGGATAGAATAGTCCTGACATCCCTCTGGATAGTTGAGACATGAGTCTCAAGGCGATCCAAACGGGCACAGGTATCAGAAGTGGAAGAGGAAGCTCTAGAGTAAGAACAGGAAAATGATGGAACAGTGGGATCAGATAAAGAGTCTGATAGTTGCATACGAGAGAGAGAGACTCTATCAAAAAAGTCTTTCTTGGGTTCAACTTTGGGTTCATGTGTGAGATCAACACCGAAGTGTTGAAGGATAAGGGTGATGATGGAGCCAAAGGGTAGAAATTTGAATGCTTAGATGCCATGTTTTTGAGAAAAACGTTTGCCCAATCTACTTTTATTTTGGCAAAAATGGCATATACAACATTGATCTTGTCAGGTGAAAAATGGTCAAAACTACCAGTTTTGGGAATCAGATTTTGAGCAATAATTCTAACAATAAGTTTGGCAGTGGGATTAAGAGAATTATTGTTCATCGGATAAGTGCAACCGGGTTTAAACAAGAGGTTGTTCACAGCTGGATCATCATGTTCAATAGACATAAGGTCAATGTCACCTGTCGGGATTTTAAGAATCCCCGCAAGTTCGTTGGCAAAAAAAGAAATAACAACATTTTTAACAGATGTAGTAATGGTCTGAAGACCATCAGCAGAGGATGACACAGATAAGTTGGCATAAAATAGATAAACCAGAAAAGGATAATAAGGAACTTTACGTTCCACATCTAACAGTCTAGCCAATCCAACATTATGAAGAATTGTATGAGTGTCATACATGGCTAATTGATCAAATTTGATATATCTAGTAGGTAGGATTTTTAACTTACAAAGCTCACTATATTTCTTAACTAGGGGTTTGAAAAGTAAAAAATCCTCATAATGGGAGGCAGCAGAAGATGATGAGTGACCAATGTCAAGTCTAGATCTCTTCTTAGGGGGCATGATGACAAAATAATCAACTAGGGTTTGAATAGAGATGAATTTTGACAGAAATTAAAACCCTAGAATAGAAAGCAAAGCCCTAAGATAGAGTGGAAACAAAATAGATAGATGAGAGAGAGATTACCCAACAAATCCCAACTGGAATTGACGGAGAGAGATGATCGCGGTCGATCGACGTCAAATAGCGGGCGACCGAGAAGAGAGATCGACAGTTATGGGGAAAATCTGGAAATGAGGGAAATGTGAAAGGGTCGGATCTTAGATGAGATGAAGGAGAGGCTAGGATTAGCTCAGAGAGGAGATCAATGGTGGTGAAGAAATCGGGTCTAAAACGATTTGAGAATAAAAACCAAAGCCCAATAAGAAATAAAATCGAATCTGAATAAATTCTTTAGCGGTCGACCGTGGCGGTCGATCGTGACAATGTCCAGAAACATCGACGGTCGACCGTGGCGGTCGACCGCGAGAAAGAAAAATGCATTGTCAGGTTTTAAAATCTGGGTTTTGAGAGAAATGTAATAAAACTGTTTTATAAAGCATATAAAATCTTTTAGCTATTAAAAACATGAAAAATATTTTATTTTAACTTAAAAAAAACTAAAATTCATCATTTGAACTCAAAACCAAATTATTCAAAAAAAAAATGAACAAAACAAACAAAAATAAAAAATGATATAAAAATCATATTGGTACCCAAATCATTTTAGTACCACTAAACTTTGGAACATGACCCTTATCATTTAAATCCAAGGCCCTAGGGTTATGAACCCGCATGGGCGTATTTTGTGCACCGATACGATCAAAGTAAAAATTGTAAACATGACCCGTAAGATTACAATTTGTGCAATGTAGATGTTTGTATGGTTTACGTTAACCGAAATGAAATGCACGTGGTTCATTTGTAAAAATAGATTTTTCTTTGTAATAATTTTGCAAATGATAATTTCTTTTCAAATCGAAACAAAACATGACCAAATGACCAAAACGACCACAATAATCACATTTGTACACATGAGCATGTTTATGATTTACACTATGTGTGTGTACATGTGTATGAGATGAAGAAGCTTGATGGGATGCACAATCATTAATAGGCTTGTCAATTTTTGGTGCATTATGACAAAATTAAGCTAAATGGTCTTTAAGACCACAAATAGAACATTTGTGAATTTTGTCATATATATGTGCATAGTGAATAGGTTTCTTAGAAGAATTAACATTGAACTTTGCACATAGGTCCATAAGCTTTTTATTATTAGCAATACAAGTGTTTAGTGTTGAATCTAAGGTAGATATTTGTTTTCACATTTGATTCAACTCATCATTGTGCATACAAGCATTGCTACTAGAAGTAGGATAAACAAGATTATTCATCATAGATTTCAACTTATCTACTTCTAACATAGCATCACGTTTTTCATGAAGCAAACTAGCATTTTTAATTTTTAAATTTTCATTGCATTCTTTGAGAATTATATTTTTATTTGCAATAAAATTAAACTTAGTGGCTAATGTTTCATGAGTGGATTTCATATTAACATACTTATCAATATAGCAATTGTGTAACTTTTCAAACTCAAGAGCAAGTTCATCAAAAGTAATAATATCATCGTTATCGCATACCTCACTAGGGTTATCACCTAGTGGTATTGTACATGGAGATGAGGCTTCTTTAGAACTCAAAGTGGGATTTTCCAACGCTTGTTGAATAGCCTCCAATTCCCCTTCATGTGCTTCAATAAATTTCTGTAAGGCGTAAGCACTATCAAAATTAGCAAATTTGTTAGAAAATGAAGAGTGAAAAGCATTAATCAAATATTCTAACAAAAGCTTGTTCATATTAAACAATCTTTTATCATTTTCATACCATTTGGATTTTTCCAAAATGGGAACTACATAGTCATCCTCAATAATTTCCCACAAATCGAACTGTTTAGATTGAACAAATAGTTTGAATCTAACACGCCATTGAGCATAGGGAAAAATATCCAAATGAGGAGCAATATTAATAGCATAACCTAAACTAGATGAATCATACATATCCATAAAGATAATATGCAAGAAGCAAAATACAATCAAAATTAGATTAGCACAAATACGATAACTTGGATCTTTAACTCAAGGCGATTAGTCCTTAAATCAAAGAACACCAAGCTCTGATACCAATTGTTAGATCCTAGAGGGGGGG
>BQKN01065641.1:1417384-1434878 GCA_022839385.1 Asparagus kiusianus | reverse complement strand
TTAATTCTTTTCTGCATGAACATTAACATTTTCTATGTTTATGAATTACATATATTTTATTTCTTTTTTTATAATATCTCATAATATCCACTTATAACATATAACTTGTCTTTTTTATGTTCATTAATTCATAGATATATTTACAGCAGAAATTATCTCATTATTATTATATAAATATTATCTATTACTATTCATCAAACAAATCCACACTAATAATCACAATATACATGTTATATCATATTTAATAATTGACAATAAGTATAAAATTCTGATTTGAAAAATGGGATCATGCCTCGGGTACGTCGAACGAAGCGACGTTAAAGTGCGAGCCTACGACGGGCGGTTGACGACGAGTGGCGAGGAGGTGCTGTTGGTGATCAGACTGCGGAGTCGGGTGCTCGGATCTAGGGAGAAGTGGCGACAAGAAAAGGGTAGTCGGTTGATCGAAGAAGGAAGGAGCTGCTGGAGAGGGGGAGAGGAGAGCGGAGAGGAGAGGTCGACGACGGCCTTGGGCTCGGCGGCACTGAGGGACAGTGGCTGGAGAAGAGGCGGCTGACTTGGGGCGATGGTCGGCAAAGTCAGGTCTGTGGGAGGAGCTGGGCAGCGAGTAGGCGGTGGTGCAGTCGAATGGGGGTGGTGACGGGGAGAGGAGAGCGGGTTTGGACGGAGGTGTAGGTGGCTTGAGAGGGGGCTGTCGGCGCGGCTTGAAGGCGTCAGTTTAGGGGCGTGAGCGGTGAAGGTGGTCGAAGATGGGGGTTGTGGCGGTCGGAGTTGAGGCTGGTGGCATTGTAGGGGAGAGGAGGTGGTGGCAGAGCTGGTGGTCGATGGTGGCGGCTGGGGTGGTGTAGGTGACGGGGAGAGAAGCGCGAGTAGAGGGGGCAAGGAACGGAGGAGGCGGCGCGGATTTAGAGAGGCGACAGATCTTACGCGGAGGAGGAGGCTGTGGTGGCGCGGGCGTTGCTGGAGGTCGTGCAGGCAGAGGTAGAGGCGCTGGGTTTTCTTGGAGAGAGAGAACGAAAGAGAGAAGAAGAGGAGTCTGGCAGCTGTGTTTTTTGAACAAGAGAGGGGGTATTTATATAGATAATTAGGGTTAGGGTTAGGTAACTAAAACAAAATTAATTAAAAAATAATTATTTATATTTTAAAAATCAAATAATTACGGGATAAATATCTACAAATTAAAATGTATCGGTTGTTAATACAACAGTTGATGCGTAATAATCGTAATAATACACATATTATACAATTAAACGAGAATAATTAATAAAAAATATATTTACTTACATTTAAAATCAAATAATTATAGAATAATTATCAGCACAATAAAACATACCAGTTGTATTAATATAACAGATAATATGCAATAGTAGAAATAATGCAACAAATTATACAAATAACACGTAATTAATAATACAACATAATACAAGAAATAATACGTAATAGTAATAATAATATAACATATTATTCAAAATGATACATAATAGTATCGATAACACAACGGATTAATTCTGAATTTTTTTTACCGCACTAAGTTAATTTATAAATATAAAAATTATTTAAATAAATATAAAATTTAGACTTTAGATGGTAGAAAATTTTATAAAATCGAGAAAATACAAATACTCTTTTAAAAATAATAATTAAATATTTTAAAATACCAAAAAATTATTTTAAACCAGTATCAAAATTTCACGGTCATTACAGAAATAAAGGCCAATCAACAAACCATGCAGATATTTCCAACCATGCAGACATTCCCTAGATTCCAAATTAGCGAGAGATCCATGTCGCAAATACAAACTGTCAGCAAACCATGCAGACATTTCCAACCCAAAATGTCTCAGTTAAGAAAAGCTCAACACTTAAAAAATTCAGAACTTTGATCTCAGTTAAGAAAAGCTCAGTTATGAAAAGCTCAACACTTAAGAAATGTGCTCAGAAAAGGCCATTTTTCATTATCTGCCTCGCCATGCAATTTATAATAGCAATATTGGCTATAATATATTGCCTCACCAATATATTGCTACTATAAACTTTGGCTACAAATCTTAAAAATAACACATCATCATAACACAAAATATGCATACCTGTTCCACTTTAATTCCATCAAACTAGAAATATGTAGGTTACGCTAAGTTCACTAGCTTGTAGAGATAATGAGGAGAACAATTTATTACGAGACTCAAGACATGTTACAGTGAAGAAGCAACTTGCTATGACTTTGAGATGGAGAATTAGAACTAACATGATATAAATTACAACAAACATGGTTCAAATTAGAACTCACGTGGCATAAATTAGAACTCACATGTCATAAATTAGAACTAACATGAGCTGTGATAGAACTAACGTGGCATAAATTAGGACTAACATGTTACAAATTAGAACTAACGAGGCATAGATTAGAACTCACATGACATCTATTAGAACTAACATGAGCCGCGATAGAACTAACATGATATAAATTAGAACTAACCTTGTATAAATTAGAACTAACATGAGCTGTGATAGAACTAACATGGCATAAATTAGGACTAACATGGTACAAATTAGACCTCACGAGGCATACATTAGAACTCATATGTCATATATTAGAACTAACATGAACCGCGATAGAACTAATATGGCATAAATTAGAACTAACATTGTATAAATTAGAACTCACGAGGCATAAATTAGAACTCACGAGGCATAAATTAGAACTAACATGGTATAAATTAGAACTTACGATGCATAAACCATGCACACAATTGAAACAAAGGCCAAGCAATGACTGAAACCAAAAGCCAACAATAGCTGACCAACTAAAGGCCAAACAAGGACTGAAACCAAAGGCCAACCAAAGGACACAATTGAAACCAACTTCATAACCAACCCTGTAGCTAAAACCAAGACTGAGAGCAAGGCTGAAACTATGCTATAAATTGAAACGAAGGCCAAGCAAGGACTAAAACCAAAATTGTAAAACTATAGAACCAACCAGTGAGCACAAACAGTGCACAAAAACTAAGCACGAACCAGCCCAAAAACTGGTCCTATGTGCACAAAACATAGCTGAGAACCAATCTGAACAAAACAGTACCAACAACACCCACCAATAACACAAAAACTGGTCATATGTACACAAAAACTAAGCACAAACAATGCACAAAAATTGAGCACCCACCAGCCCAAAAACTGGTCATATGTACACAAAAATTGAGCACAAACAATGCACAAAGCTATCATAAACAGCCAGCACAAACAACCACAAACTGGAAACTGAAAACCAGCATAAACAGCCAGCCTGAACAATGTGTGCACAAAAGATTTATGGACATGAACTCAAACTGAAAACCAACCACAAAGCTAGCACAAACAGCCACAAAGCCAACACAAACACAAAACTGAAAACCCACCAGCCATCCGTGAACACCAACCAGCCACAAAGCCAAAAACCCAAATAGCACACAAAAACCCAACCAGCCAATGAACCAAGAAACACCCACTAGCCATCCATGAACACCAACCAACCAACAACACCAACCAACAATCCCGAGCACATGTAAACAACATCAAAATTTAGCAAAGATTAGAGGACAATATGCAAAGAAATACAAACAAACCAACCAACAGCACTAACCAACCAACCAATCAACAACAGCAACTATCGCCATCAAGTAATTAGCTGTTGGCTACTGATTATGGCTTAGGGCTTATAATTTGGTTAATATCATCATTGTTAGCCATTCAGTACAATGTCAATAGATATTGCAGGTTGCTAATCTCAGAAATTTTGACAATCATCATAGCCTAAAAGTAAAAAAGTCACCAAATTAAACTCAGGTCATGACAACCGAATACCTTAATCACCCACAGCAATAGCCATCTAATATAATAGTGTACATTATAGGTTGCTTGCCTCTCAGATAACTTTATCAGTTGTCATAATCGTATGGTGACTTATAAAGTTCCTGCAATCACAATTTTATTATAAAAGTTAGTATTCTACAACATTCAGACCATGAAAGGTAATATATTATAATATGGAGGCATATAAATACTTACTACATATTACAATAATATGTTCTATTATTGTAATGTTCCACAAACACAAAAATAACATTCCTACGAGTAGTTGCCTAAATTAAACAATAACAGTGTTTCACCAAAAGTGGATTTCACAAGTATGTTAGAAGTGAGAGTTACAAAATACCACGTACACACATATTCTATCGGGCTTCAACCCTCTTTGTTGAGAAAGGCATCAATCATTTCTTTTTGACCAACGGGAGATATACCCATAAATAGTCTTTCTTCATGCTCATTCAAAAAGAGGTGGCGGTAGTATGTATCTAGCTTAGCATTACTAAAGTCTTGTAAATGAGCATATAGGACCGTGGATAACTTCTCGATCCTATGCATATTTATACATTTCATGCTAGGGCTGAATACATCTATTTTATCCATAATTTTTAGCATGAGTTCATTATCTAGGTTGGTCCTACGAGCCTTACCCTTACCAACACATGCATTTGCCTTAGAACTTGATGTCTCGGGTGCTTCCTTAGGCAGAGGAGTGTCCTCATCATTGTTTGGGGAGAAAGTTGATGATTTCATTGCTGTATTCATTACAACTTCAAACGTTATAATGAAAATACAAAAAGATAGTCTTTTTATAAGACTCTTAAATAATGAAAATATAATTCTTGTTAAAACAAACGCAGAGATCATTTATCGGTCTTCTGCTTGTGTGGGATCTTAGCCTGTGACGGGGACGTTGATATCCGTGGATCACCAAATGATCAGATCAGATCCGGAGCTTCGTTGATTCGCGAAGGTATCAAAAAACCGAAGCAATTATCTCAGCAACAGTGAGATAACAACTCTTCTCGAGATCACCGTAATGGGGCAATCTCAAGGAAAAGAACCGGGCTACAAATCTATTGAACACTCCTTCTTTATGCCGAAGAATTCGCTAAAGTCTCCTTCTCCTCTCTGAAATTCGTGGCTCTTCAGTCTCCAATTCAGCAGGGCTTCGCCAACACTCAAGAATTCTAGCTATGGAAAAATGAATGCCCTGGGACTGTATTTATAGGCTTAGGGATCCCTATTTTCGGATAAGAATGATCGATTCGATCTAATCTTCAGTTGTAATCACTTAACCATGTTCTTGGATGATATCAGATCAATTGAAACAAATCCAGGTGGTTAATGATCGAAAAAATAGCATAAAACCACCAAATCAGTATTTTTGACTGCAGATACCCGTGGGTGTCTCGATGTGGCCGAGACACCAAGGGGTGTCTCGGTGAGGCCCGGAACGTAGTTTTGCATGCTCTGTCCATTTTCGTCGTATTTTCGTTATCCGAACTCGGAATTGCATGATTCAAAGTGCATTAGAAAGCTGACGAGGAGATCTACGAGCTTCCATGATTGAATCACATGTGGAGTAAACAGAACCTGAGGGGCGCTTCGTCTTTTGTAAGCGACGCGCAGCTCCTGATCAGTTCGTGTTTGGTTATTTTGAAGTTCCGTTGCTTCACACGGTTCGTCGACTCACTTCATACATTTGTCATCGTCAAATGAGCTTCTGTGACTCAAATAGTGATGTTCTTCATCTTCTCTTTGTCTTGAGCCACGTGCGGGGACCTATAGGCAATTTTTGACGCCTACAGTCATCTAAAATGTGTACTTGAGGGGATTGTGAGGTAGGCAAAGGAGAGTCAGCATCGTCTTCAAGATTTATGGACTCGCTATGACTAAACTTTTTCCAAGCATCACTAGCAAATTACCCTCTAGGTTGATCATCCCTGATGATAAGGGCAAGATCATCATAATGCCTCAAGGGTTTATTGACATATTGTCTAAGCTTAGCATTCTTAAAGCTCTTGTTCTGAAAAGTATAGTTGAATTAATTCAATGAAAACATGAAAATAAGATAAGTAGTGAAGGGTTATGCAAAAATAGTTTAATTACCTCAATCCACCTATCCAAATATTCAGGATCCATGATGACAGTCTTGATGCTATCATCCCAACTGGCACCACTAAGATTATAACAAGTTACTATATCACAGAATCTTGTATGTAAAGTTTTGATATGGTTCATGATATTTTCCCACTTGAATATTGTGTTAAACTTCTCATTAATATGTTTGGAAGCCATATGAAAAGCGGTTCTCTTAAAGCTTTTGTCGGATTTGTAACCCTTTCTCACCAAGTCGGCATGAAATGGAATGAGTTCATCATTGTAACGGGAATCGCAAAACATATGTTTGTTACATTGAGGACCGCCAGTCTCACTATTTTTTCTTTGTTGAGGTGTTTTTCCTCTTCTTCGTTGGATTTGATGATGTTTCTTTCCCTTCTTCTATGAGCACCCGTTTGGAGCCTAATTCGGGAGTTGAGCCATAACCACTAGTGGGAGAAAGTTGCAACCCACTAATATTAGGACTATAGAATTGTGTAGGCAAATTAGGGGAACTTAGCATGCTCATATATGACCCAAATTGAGGGTGCTTCGGGAAGTAACTGCCACCATGGAATGTCATGTTAGGAAATGCATGAGGTGGTTGTCCAAAGTATGACTACTGAAAATAAAAATACCCACTATCGCCTTGATGCAATGATTGAGGGGGTTGAGAGGGTGGAGGCTGAGATGGCGCTATACCCTTGCCTTTATGATTATGTTTCCTGCTTAATGATGTATTATCAACCATCACTAATTAAATAGAAAGAATTAGATATTATATAATTTATGAAATAAGAACAACTTGAGTATATGAAAGATATTGCAAAGAAAAATATAATAACATGAATACATGAATGAAAAGCAAATATCTGAATTAAGTCTTAGTAGTTACACCATGATTATACTTATCAAAGTAGTCCACCCACATTGCCCAAGCAATGTCATCCCTAAGAGTCTTCCTCTTATTTCTTGATTTAGTTTGCTCTCTTTGGGTTTGAGTCTGAGTAAAATTAACTAAATTATTGTCATTCTCATTTGTCACCTCACCATCAATATCTTCATCATTTCGGACTCGCTGAGTAGTTCATCACTTGGATCAATAATTACAATGAAATTATGAAGTACAACACATGCCAATATGATATCTACTTGTATAAGAAATGGATAATGCGGCTTAGCACACAAAATTTTGAAACGATTCTTCAATGTGCCAAATGCAAATTCAATCTTAGACCTCAAGGAAGAATGTCTTAGATTGAATAATTCCCTTCTATTTGTAGGCTGTCTAAAAATCACCGCAGATAGCTGATCCTCATTAAACACTGATGATGGAAGTTATAATTTAATGGCTTTCAGAAGGTTATAATTTAAAGACTTTCATATAGATTGTTGAAGGTTACAATCTGACGATCTTCACAACAACTGATGAAAGCTCTAATCAACAACCTTCATAATCAATAGCGAGAGTTACAACCTGACGACTCTCACATATCAAAGAGCTAAAGCAAAGATTATAAAACGATGATCTTTGCAATGCTCTGACAAAAAGAGATTACAAATTAATGATCTTCTCAAACCAAGACGCGAAAGTCCTCCCCGCATTTTAGCATCAAGACGCAACGCTAATTCAACTGCGGACACAGCTTCTTATCAGCCATCACTGACGTAGCTATAGTCTGTCTAAAAATTACTACAGATAGCTTATCCCCATCAAACACCGATGATGAAAGTTATAATCTGACGACTTTCAGAAGGTTACAATTTAAAGACTTTCACGTAGATCGATGAAGGTTATAATCTGACGACTTTCATAACAACTGATGAAAGCTCTAATCAACAACCTTCATAATCAACATCGGGAGTTACAATCTGACGACTCTAACATATCAGAGAGTTAAAGCAAAGATTAAAAAATGGTGATCTTTGCAACACTCTGACAGAAATATACTACAAATCGACGGTCTCATCAAACCAAGACGTGGAAGTCCTCCCCGTGTACCATCATCACGCAACACCAATTTGACCGCGGACGCAGGTCAAACCTGGCTGCAAACGCAGCTCACATTTAGCTCCAGACGCTGCAAACATAGCTCAAATCCAGCTACCAATGCAGCTTATGTTTGGCCGCAAATGCAGCCTCCGAAAGCTGCCAACACAGCTTTCATCCACTGCCAAACGCAGCTTCCAACAAACAGCCAAATGAGCTTCTAGCCGCTACGTCCGAGCTTTCAGACACTGGGTTCAAGCTTCTAGACACCGTGTTTGAATGCAGAATTCACACCAGAACACGGATTTTGCGTTTGACTCATTCAAACATGAGCTGAACGGTTTCAAAACTGTTTTCCACGATCTGAGAAAATCACAACTCCACTCAGGAGTGCTTTAAGGGGCAGTTACATCCCATTAGCCTCACTTAGGAGCGAATTAAGGGGGCAGTTACATCCCATTAGCCTCACTTAGGAGCGAATTAAGGGGGCGGTTACACCCTTTAATTCCTTATAAATAACTAAGAAATCAGCTTAGTTCGAATCCTGGAGCTGGAGCCTTCTCTTTGGCAGCAAAGAAGAGATCTTGGGGGGAATTGCTAGAGCTTTAGAGATCAGCAACAGGAGCTTTCTTCATCCTTGGCTTATAGACCGATTTCAGTTAAATCAACTCTTTTATAGAGTTTTAAACTCGTTCAGAGTTCTAAAACTTATCACGCAAGTTCTCTACAACGTCAAATCGTGAGGAGAAGACCACGTTCTAGTGAATCAAGACGTTCGGATCATCAACGAGAAGCAAACTCGACAAGAACACTCGAGGGAAGCATCTCATCGCCATCGTAAAGAACCCAGAATTAAACAAAGGGGAGAATTCAGATTAATTCTTCTCTCTTTTGTAATCAGGAAATCCAATTATAATTGAGATTAAAGGAATACAGATCAATTTTCTTTTATTTCTTTTTACTTCAAATTTTCCACCAAACAGTAGCTCAAGCCCACGGACGTAGCTCATGTTCGGCCGTAAACGCAGCCTCCAAAAGCTACCAGTGCAGCTTCCATCTGCTGCTAAACGCAGCTCTTAATTGCTACAAACGCAACTTCTAAATTGCTATAAACGTAGCTTCCAAATGCTACAAACGTAGCTTCCAGATGCTGCAAACGAGCTTCCAGATGTTGTGTTTGAATGCAGAATTCATGCCAGAACGTGGATTTTGTATTTGACTCGTTCAAACACAAGCTGAATGGTTTCAAAACTGTTTCCCACGATCTAAAGGGATCACAACTCCACTCAGAAGTGATTTAAGGAGGGCGGTTACTTCCCATTCAGCCCCACTTAGGAGCGAATTAAGGGGGGACAGTTACACCCCTAATCTCTCTATAAATCCCAACAAAATCCACAGAGTGAAGGGATTGGCTTTTTATGATCTGAGGAGGATTCTTTCGGCTAGAGTTTTGGAGATCGAACTCGCAAAAGTCGAGATCAAGGGCTGGGGCTTGGAAGGTATTCTTCAGCAACAAAGAATTTATATAGTTGGTGTATTAACCGATTATTCGGTTCAAAAAACTCTTTTGACAGAGTTTTGCACTCGTTCTGAGTCATAAAACTCGTGAAGAGTTCTCTAATTTTTCCAGTGAAACAAGACATTCAGATCGTCAACGAGAAGCAAACTCGACGCAAGCATTCGAGGGATGCATCTCATCGCTACCGTGAAGAACCCAGATTTAAATAAACAGGAGAATTCAGATCAATTCTCCTCTCTTTTGTAATCAAAAATACAAATTGTAATTGAGATTGAGAGAATACAAATCAAATTCTTTCATTTCATATATTTACTACAAATTTTCCACCAAACACTATTCTTAGCTGTTTTACCCGAATGTTCTTTCAAATGATATCGAACACCACAGTATGAAGATATGAAACCTGGCATGGTGGGGTACCCAGCATCACACAGATAGTATTTGCCTATAATTTTATTAAAATAATTGTTAAAGAAGTCAAGTTTGCATATTAAATTTAAAATATTATAAGTTAAATATTTATATAATTACTATCATAGACTTTCAATCCATGTGCTTGTGGTCTAGATAATACATCCTGGAGAATCCTAAAATAATTTGCAGACCCCTCCTAACCTGCTAAGACATATGTGAACAATTTGTTTAGGGTGCAAGCTGCAAGCACGTTTTGTGTAACACCTTTGAGCCTCGAAATCGTGCAACAAGATTAATCGGAAGCATTGCATCAACATGAGTCTCATCTATCATACCAATGCAATCCTATAATACGTGTATCACATTACTAAGTTATCATTTATTTTCATTAATTATACATGTAACTGTGGTTAGAGTGTAGACATATCTTGAAATAAGGATAGTATAGCTGGTTGTTAACGATATCTTGGGGAGTATCATTAGGGGCTTGTCTCATGTAGCATCCATGCAGGCAAATAATTGCTTGTAAAACCTTGTTGAAATATCTACTGGCTGTCTCCTTTGATCTTATAAAATGAGATCTCATAATGCAATTTTTATATTTATGACCCAAAATGTTCAGTGTCATAATAAGTTGTTCTTCCATTGTTATATTCCTTGAGTCTTTTAGAAGCCTATTGTTCCTCATTATACTAGCTAGTTTAACAAAAGCACCACTCCACATTCTAATATAATTCACACAACTATCACCAAAACCAATATAAATATGCCCTATCTGTTCAATTCTAGCTTTCTCTTGTCTTTTTTTCTCTCACTTGGACCACTACGTATTGATTTACGTCTAGCTTGCATTCTCCTTATGAATGTAATTATTATAACAAAAATGAATAGTGTAGTACCTTGAACCATATTAACAACATTTTGTTCATCGGTACAATCTCCATCACCATCCATCTACAATGCAAAAATTAAATTGAAACAATTAATATACCTAGCAAGCATTCATATGCAATGTCAATAATCAAAACTTAAATGACGCGTAGCAAGATCTAAAGTTAATTTTTAGTTAATATTTTTAGTAATACTTTTTGTTAATTTAAGATAAATTAAGATAATTCTCAGTTCATTTCTATAATATTTTCATTTATATTTATAATAATTAATATAATTTTTAGTTAATTATTGTAATATTGTAAGTAATATTTTAGTTAATTACAATTATATTTTAGATAAATTTCTGTTAATTTTTAAATAACTATAGAAAATATAAAATTTCATTATAATAATTCTAAATCATACAAAATATTGAACACAAATCAATTCTGAGTTGAGAATCATACATTAGGTCTGAAATATAGCAAGATCCAGGAAGATCCAAGTCGGCAAAAAAACCCAAAATTTTTCCTAATAAAGGCGCTGCTTTTTTTAGCAAAATCCAGCAAAAACACAAACAAAAAGGAACTAGGACCTTCTTCTATGGAAATCAAGCACAAAATCAACAATACAGAACTCCCGCGAGTCTCGAAGAGAAACCAAGGCGCGAAGAGTGAAATAAGCGAGGAAAAGAGGAGGTGACCCTAGGCCTCAGGTTCGTTTCTCTCCTAAACCCCGAGATTTGACAATAGTATAGATCGGGGGCGATTTCCTCTCATTTTCGAAGGAAATAGGGGAAAGAAAAAAATCTGAGATGGAGGGGATTTCCACGGCTGGAGGGACGAGGGGGAGAAGCGAACCAAAGCTGGGAAACAAACACCCTAGAATGGGTTTTGTCGGCATGGAGGAGATGTCAGGAGGAGAAAAGCGTTTCCACAGCTCAAAAAAGCGAAGCAAACATGCCCTAAAGGGACCAAAAAAACCCAATATTTAGATTTTACAGACCAAGTTTAGCCCCTTCGAAAAGCCTCCTACGGACTACAATTTTAGATTGAAGAAAATTTCTAAATAAGCTCATTCACAGTTTTTTTTTAAATTGACTCTATTCAAACTTTATTATAAAAATCGACCCACTTTCTCTTCACATTAGCATCGTGGCTAGAAAGTGGGTCAACGTTTTTTAAACGCGATTCTAATTAGTCGAGGTTCGAAACCTCGACTATTTTAGTGCATGTTCAAATTGGTCGGGGTTGGGAACCTTGACCATTTCGAATTACCTAATTCGAAATGGTCGGGATTCCTAACCCCGACCATTTAACAAACTTTAGCCCAGGCGAGAACCCACGCTAGAAATGGTCGGGGTTCCCAACCTCGACCATTTTGCAGAGATATTCCAGCTCACACTCAGTTGGAAAATCACACTCCTACTAATACATATAAATCCACCAACTCTTGGTACACATTTATTAATTCACAATGCAATCACAAACACAAATAACACACATACCAATCCATAATCGCTAACACTCATTTCACTTAATAAAAATCCATAATCAATCGGATATGTAACATTCAAACATAACATTTAATTTACTTACTAATAATCTATACTCAATCGGATACATAACATTCAATTTCAAACATAAACATCCTATCAAGTATATAGAAACTTAACAAATATCGAAACTTATCAAATATTGAAACTTAACAAATATCTACAACTCCCTTTCCTCTCCCTCTCCCTCTCCCTCTCCCTCTCCCTCTTCTTCCTCTCCCCCTTCCCCGTTCACCTTCAATATGAGCTCAAATGATCTCAATGTCCGGTTGTGTGTGAATTTAGGAGCGCATGACATCCTCGTCAACTTAAATCTGCTGTGAACATCCGGTTTGAGCTTATTGTGAGCCGCTATCTTCATCATGTGCCCGACTTGAGCCTACTCCCGTGTGCCCTCGATCCCGTCGACGCTCGTACCCAATGAGTCACTCCTCACGTCTCTCATTACGTGTCCTTTTAAGAGCGGATTGAATCTTTTTTATGATGCGAAGGAACGCGTTCCTCACCCCTAGCTCGGTAGTCATTCTCAACGCTTTTTCTTTAATTTTAGCATAATCAACCGCACTATGTAAGAGGTAGAAGCACCACTGTGATCTTGCTCTAACATTAGATTGCTACATGAGTGAACACCATAGAATTCTGTGATCCTAAAATATCCATTATTTTTCTTTCTGACAAATGCATAAACTTCCAAGGATATGCATAATCAGCTTCATTTCCCTCGGTCCGACATTTCCTTTGTGTATTCATAAAACATATTGCCTCATAACTTGTGCGATTGCTTTTAATTTACTTGAATTTGACCAACTTTTTGATTGCGTAATCATGAATAGCATCAACCAATTGGTCCTTAGTCTCGAATAAATCACCAACTTTGAAAGAGACGTTATCATCTCCTCTATGAGTTGAACTTTGTCCAATGCGCATATCTTTTGAACTTTGGCCAATGCGCATATCTTGTACAGTGGAAGAATGAATCCACTCATCATCTTCAAACTCGTCGGGGGTGGTTCTTCGTACTCAACATATTCAATATTAACATAAGCCTCATCGGGCCAATCCGGATTCTCTTCAACATCTTCACTCACAAATTACATGATATCAATTGGTGCACTATCTTCATCTTCACCTTCAGGGGAGTTGCTTCTTTCATCCTCTTCAACTGTTGCCCCTCTTAACAGCCTCATATTTTCATAAAAGGCTTCATTGTTTATGACATTTGACGTTCCACCGAATGAAGGTGCACCACTGTGATATTAAAATTGAGTCTGCTCCATTTCACTCGAAGAAGAAAAAAACCATCAGACTCAACTCCCAAATCTAACATGTGTGAGAATTCTCCTATAGAGTTGAATATTTGGCACGAACTATATGACAACTTTTTAATAAACAATTCTGCCGTTGGTTGCAACTTGCTCAAATTAAACATAACACTCATATGATGATCGTTTGAGATCTCAACTGCGGACGTTCTATCAAAAGTTAATGGCCAATTTCATATTATTTTTAGTCGATACTCTCGTATGTCAATTTTCATAACTTAGTGTAATTCCTTAACCAAGTCACAGTAACTATATGATTCCGAGATCATTAACGAGGTCGTTACCCCTCCGACGTACGTTGGCATATTATTCATTCCATAATTGATTTTCTCACCATAAGAGCAAAGCAATAAAAATCATATTGTCAACCTATGCAAAAGAAAATTATATCCTTTAAATACAAAAGTTTTAAAAATATTATCAATTACAACCCTAAATCCCAAATTACAATAAACTTTAATGGTGTTTTTTTTATAAATTTCATAACTTAATAGATTTTTAATTAGTTATATTCTTTTCAAAAGTTATGGGTAATATTGACAATGAAAAAAAGTTTTTCCTAAATCTATACTTTTAAATGGAGTATGCTATTTTTTGTAAATTTTTATTTTCTGGGGGTTATTAGTAATTTTGTATATTCATTTTAGTGTCTATAGGTTAGAAATTCTCCTAGTGTTTTTTTGTAAATTATGAATAATAGGGGCTTTTTATAATTTTTTTAAACTTATACGTCTTTTCTGCAGATTGTAAATTATTTATAGACTATTTATTATTCTTATATTTTTAATTTACTAATGATTTTAAAATTCATAGGGTGTTTTTTAATAAAATTTGAAATTTGAGGGGTTGTTTGTAATTTTTGAAACTTTAAGGGTGTTTTCTTAAATTATAAATTATGTAAGGGATATTTATAATTCTTATATGATCAATGTACTGTTAAGTTAAAAATTATCAAGATTTTATAAATTTTACAATTTGAGGGTTTTATTTTGTAATTTGTAAAAAGTTCAGAGTATTTATTACAAATTCATAAAATTTGGGTTTTTTTGTGTTATTTGTTGGTTTTTAATGTGTTTATATGTTTGAAATATTCAATGATTTTTTTTATAAATTTTGAATTTTTAGGGGTGTTTCTGTAATTTTTAAAACTTATAAGATATTTTCTCCAAAGTCAAAAAGCGTTTAGTTGCTAGATAGCATATGTTTTTTAGATTTCTTACTGAATTGAAATAAGTAAATTTTATAATTTTTAAAATGTTATAATAAAACTTTGAATTTGCAGGGGTGTTTTTATAATTTAAAAAACTTAGTGGATTTTTTTACAAAGTTCAAAAACTTTTAGGTGCTGGCTAGTACATATTTTTTACTAGTACATATTTTTTAGATTTATCTACAAACTGAAATAAGTAAAGGATTTAAATTATATCAAATATATCTCATTTATCCAATAATATGTTAAGTCTCATTAAGAATATGACAAATTATTTAATTACCAATTCAAAGAAGATATGATAATTAGAATAGATTAAGATAATAATGTAATATTTAAAAAAATTAAGGGTAATATTGACCATGATATATATATAGAGCAAAACTTGTGTCAACTTAAGTAGCTAGCAAAAAGTTATACACCAAACTTTTTAGCCACACATATTGCCTAGGAATCCTTGCATGATATGAAAATGTTTTTTATATAATAAATGAGTAGCTAGGAAGTTTGGTGGACATCAACTTAAGTTGATAGGAGTCTTACTCTCTCTCTCTCTCTCTCTCTCTCTCTCTCTATATATATATATATATATATATATATATATATATATATATATATACATGAGAAAACTATAGGAGCACTGGCCAGTTCTTGTATGCGTGCGCTGCTTGGGTGTTTCTGAAAAAACCAACGCGATCTCAATACAAGAGCTGAGCTGGCCAGCGCTCTCTCTCTCTCTCTCTCACCCCAAGAACACCCAGATCCCTAAATCTCTCCCCAATCTCTCAGATCCCCAATCCTCCTCGATCGATCTCTCTCAGATCAGAATCCCTCTTCCTCCCCCTCTCGATCTCTCTCAGATCCCCATTCCCCTCTCGATCTCAGCTCTCCATTCCTCCACGAGATCTAGTCCCCTGCCACGAGCTCCTCCTCCACCACGAGATCCTGTCCCCCGCTACTACCCGTCACGAGCTCCTCCTCCACGAGAATCCTCTCCACCCCCTCTCTCTCACCCGATCTATCGGATCTAGGGGTGTGCAACGATCGGTTCGGTTCGGTTTTTTCTAAAATTTGAACAACCGAATCGAACCGCCTATAATTCAAAACCGAACCAAATTGTTGCAAGTCGGTTCGGTACGGTTCGGTTCGATTTGTTTGGTTCTAACTTCATCAAACTTCTTATCAAACAACAAATTGTGTTAAAGAAAAAAAAGGGATCAACAAAGTAGGAGATTATGAAGCATTACACACTGATATAATGGTATTGTTTTCAACCCATAATGATTCAGAGAATTAGTTTAGGGTTTGAGTTTTTGACTCTTTGGGGACGTGTCGGGTAGGGTTTGAGATCAGAATGGATAGTATTGCACTATATTCGGTCGGTTCGGGTCGGTTCGGGTTGAAACGTTTTCAAACCGACCCGAACCGCCCTACTCATAAAACCGATTTTTTCGGATCGGGTCGGGTCGGTTCGGTCGGTTTTTTCGGTTTGGACCGAACAATGCTCAGCCTTAATCGGATCCTCTCCGCCGACGGATCGAACAGTGCACTGCCGACCGAGACGATTAGCGCACCGCTACCGACGCTGTCGCTCGATAACAATCCCCGCGAGATTGAATCGGCGCTGCAGGTAAAACTCGAACCCTCTATCGATCCCTTTGATGGGTCTTTTTTTTTCTTTAATTGGTTGTGCTGAAATTGGTGGCTATGGAGATAGGGTTGCCGATTCTGGGTGTAGAATGAATTGATGGGTTTGGTAGTTTTTATGCCCGTTTCTGCTGTTATGTTGGTTTAGTTCATGTAATTCACTGATTTTCTTGTGTTTAGATTCAAACTATAAGTGTATTATGACCTCTGACTCCAGTTAGTGATGATCAATATCCTGTTGCAACAGTTTAATTTTTTTTGCATTTCAATAATATTCTAAGTAAGCGCATAATTTATGATAGCAAGTAGTTTAGATAATTAAGCGAAGTCTTTTTTTCAAAAAGAAGAGAATTGTTTGAACCACTTGGATCAATTGAAACAACCTTCTTACTCGAGGACGTATCAGATGTCATAACAAATTAGCCAACATTAGTGGATTGAGGACTAGGCAAATGCTTGCTTGCATAAGGACAGATTCTAGAGGAGAGCTCCTTTATTTTGTTTTTGTTTGGTGGTATTTGTTACTGCTAAGGTACAAAGGTTCTCTAAAGTCTAATTGTTCTAGTTTACACCAAGGTTGTCAATTACTACATCCAGTTCTTCCCATAATTTCCTTATTTTTCTTAAATAAGTTTGGTATATATATATTTCAGAGAATGCCCATTCATTTGAACTGCTTGCTCCTTGGCATTTTTTTAGACAAATTGCTTCGCTTATATGTTGTGTGTGGTTGAATAAGGACAAATTTTCAAAACCAACCCATTTAAGTTTTTATTTGCAAAAAACGACCCGTTTCTAGGATATTTGCAAAAACCGACCTGGTTTCAGCGTCAGCGCTGAAACCAGGTCGGTTTTTGAAAAAAAAATTCCGAAACTTCACGGGAGTTGAACTCCCGTGAAGTTTAGTAGCTTTTAATTAATCTGCTAAACTTCACGGGAGTTCAACTCCCGTGAAGTTTCTTAGTTCAAAAATAAATTTTTTGAATTGTGAAACTTCACGGGAGTTGAACTCCCG
>BQKN01065641.1:1381803-1392164 GCA_022839385.1 Asparagus kiusianus | reverse complement strand
TTGGTGAAACAATCCCTCCGGCTATTATCTCCCTTGGTGGAATAATATCCGTTATACTGCGTAGATCCGACCGGATCTAGATCTCGCGGTGGTCCACGGCAAACAACCCCGGCGCAGGCAAACAACCCACAAAGCGAGTGACCGCAAAACAGGAGCTCGCGATCTGTTCGACAAACAAGGAAATAAAGTTGTAATCTTTTTTTTTGTTTTCTTTGATTTCTTGTAACCGGATCTTATAAAAAGACCGGATCTTTGTAACACAAAAAGTTGTTATTTTAAGATGACAATGGAATCAACAATGAAAGAAGCAACAAATTTTCCCGCGAACAACCGAGTTAGGCATACCCTTTGATAATCACATTTTATTACAATTTTATACCCTCATTATCTATTTTATATGAATAAATATACCATTAATAATTGTTTTTATCTTTAATTGCTGGTTAATAAAGAACAAAGCCCAATATCTTTTATCTCAACAAAAACCCATGAATTAAATGAAGAACACAAGCAAGAGCCAAAAAGCCCAAGTCCAGAATCAAGCCGAGTAGCCTGTAGAAGCCGGAGAAAATAAAAAAAAATTAAATATGAAAAATGTATTCAAGATAGTTGGCCGCAAAGAAACGACGATATCTCCTAATCCGGAAGGCAGAATTTAACATATAATATATGAAAATCGCCTATCTCGACGGCCAATCGTGAAGTCAAAATTTTTATTGGAGCATCGATGCGCGCATCGATGCCCGCATCGATGCCTGTATCGATGCGAAGTCGTCCAGAATTCATCAACAGTCGAAATTGCATTCTTGGGGCTCAAATTTGATCCAAAGGCTCTCATTCACTGATGTTTATTATAAATAGGGGTAGAGAGTGAGGGGTTAGAGGTGTGAAAAATTTTGTATCTCCATTTGGAGAGGAGGGTTACTTTTAATTGAGAAGACCTTTCAAACTTGTAACTTTTTGTTATAATTAATAAAAGAATTTTTCCCCACTTTAAATTTTTCTTTTTTTCTTTTTGTTGGATGATGAAGATGAAGATGAAGATGGAGATTAATTCGAAGGGTTTTTTCTTCTTATTTTTTCTTTTATTGCTTATTAGTTTAGATTTATTTTCATGCTTGTAGTTAGATTTAATTGTTTAAATAGCCAAGAGGCTAGAACCCTATCGCCTTAGATTTATTTCATGCTTATAGATTAGATTTATTTCATGTCTTTATTTTCTCGTATTTAATTCTTGTAATTTATTTTGTAGTTTATTTTTATAATTTATTTTGTAGTTTAGATTTTATTTTCTTGTACTATTCACCTTGAGGCTAGAACCCTCTCGGGTTTAGTTTTTCTTTTTGTTCATTTTCATTTTCTTTGATTTGCCTTTAGGCTAGAACCCTCTAGAGAATCACCCTTGTCTAAGAAGTGGATTCAATTCTAGATTTCCCATATCTTTAATTGAATCTGTCATCTTTAGTTTTTTAAAATTTCTTTTTATTCTTAATTCTCCTTTTTGATTCTTGATTTTATTCATCTTTCATTGTAAAAATTATTCATTCTTTGTCACATCCACTCTCACTTACATTTTATGCCGATTTATACACTTTCACTCTCTCTATCTCTCCATAATTAAATTCACTCATCACTCCTAATTGTCACACACACAACATAAGAACCAATTTTCATTTTCTCCTACAAAACACCTTCCTCGTGGGATCGATAACTTTTTATACTACAACTTGACACGGTTGTGCACTTGCAATATTTTTGGTATATGTTTATGCACCATCAAGTTTTTGGAAGGAACCGCTTGGAGCTTGAAGATCACGGATTGGAGATCTAGAATTTAAAGATTTGCTTTTGGGTAACTCTTCTTTCTAGAATTTTTAATTCCATCCTTTAGCTACTTCTTCACAATTAGAGACAATTAGGACTTATAAAAATAAAGATTTTATTTTTGTCGATCATAATAAAATCCATCCTTCACTTTGACATTTACTAACAAGATAATAAATTCAGACAAATTTCCCCCTCCTTATTTGTTTGATTGTTAACCCTAATTAAAAAAAGATTTTTTATTTTTACCATGCTTTTTAGTTGCTTTTAATTCATAGGGTTGCATTGCATATAGTTAGTAGGAATTCACCAAAGTGATTTGAGTATCTTGATTTGGCACACACTTAAAAAATACTTTTAAGGGCAAAACCCCATAATCAAGATAAGGTGAGGGATTTCATCACCCTTTTCTTAGCTCCAAAATCACTAATTCCTGACTACACCACTCAAGCCTAATAAAACTCATTAGACGTTGGCCCTAAGGATTCGAGCTCAATAAGGAACAAAGAATCCTTAAGTGAACCGGTTTAAGTTTTCTTGGATTAGTTGGTGTCTAAGGTAAGGTTTAGGGGTTGCGTAAAGTGCTCAACAAGGAACAGGGTACTTAATTGATCTCTGATCACCCTCTAGTACTATCCTTACTTGGTTGACTATCCGGGTAAAACTTTAATCTTTTTACTTTAGGAGTTTTTGGTTAGGAGCTAGTCTAGTTGAGTTAGGCTAAACCCTAGAGTTAGAGTGATTAAAAAGTGATTGCTTTTGATTTGTTTTAGTTAGGATTTTCCTTTTGTTGGCCTTCTTGTTTTGATGATGATTTACAAATAATTTACATCTAATATTGTTTGTCTAGTGTTTGTGTTTTATAATTATTCTAGGCAAATAATATGTTGGAGGATAGATGGAATAGAGCTTCAACGATCATATCCAATGAAGGTTGGCGGAATAGTAGAGTGAAGCCTTGCAATTCAAGTTAAAGATTCAAGTTTAAGCTTCATCCACGAGTGTACCAAGATAGAGCTTCGTTGAAGATCACAAGCTTTGGTATATTTAGTTTAGGTTTATATTATGTGTGTTAGTACCTTAAGCTCAATCATATACACACATACACGTTTTGGTTTTGTATATATATAGTTATATATATACATATATATTTTGGTTTGATAGGTTTTAAGTTTTACTATGAAACAATTGAATGCAATTGGAAAACATATTTTTATTTCATAGTTACATGCATATATATGATTTCATCAATATCAATTTTATTTAGTTTAATGAAATCATGTTTTAGTGCATTATATGTGTATTTTGATAAAATACTATATTCATTATTTATAGACTTCATAACAATAGTTTATACCTTTCTTCAAGTCTATAAAATCATTTTGTATTGTTTCAAATCATGGTTAAGCTAAAATATCAAAACTCATATGTTCACATTTTCATGTTTTGGACTATTTTGTAAAATAATGATATTTTTTATTTGGAAGGCCCTTTTTGAAAATCAATTTTTGTAGCATGTTTATTATCATGTTTACAATCATTTCTCAAAGTTTTATATTTTTAGAATTTATTTGATATTTTTAAACAGGGTTTTAAAATCAAAAAACTATTTACAAAAACCTGTAAAAACCCCATGTATCAGTTCGCGGTCGACCGCCACGGTCGACCGCCTGCAGTTCATAATTCATTTTGCCTTTTTATGGATCACGGTCGACCGTGATGGTCGATCGTGACAAATCCAGAGACTTTCGCGGTCGACCGTCACGGTCGACCTCCTGCTTTCCATAGCCTTTCTTCAGCTTTTTGTTGCTCGCGGTCGACCGTCAAACCGATGATTGCTTTCCAACGGCTATATTCTTATTTGATTCTCTGGGGGTATTTTGGTCTTTTCAATGTTATTTTGGCTGATGTTTTGAGTGGGTATAAATACCCCATTGCCTTCAGCTCTTCAATAACAAG
The DNA here is from genome assembly GCA_022839385.1 of Asparagus kiusianus. Classification (NCBI taxonomy): domain Eukaryota; kingdom Viridiplantae; phylum Streptophyta; class Magnoliopsida; order Asparagales; family Asparagaceae; genus Asparagus; species Asparagus kiusianus. The sequence goes on along the minus strand of BQKN01065641.1, from coordinate 1,388,381 downwards.
AGAGTGTTTTTAAAACAAGTTTAAAGAGTTTTAAACAAGGGTTTAAATTTGGTTTAAGAAGCTTTAAGAATTTGGAAGTTTGAGTTTGTAAAATCAATTTCACAAGAGCTTGAGGAGATCATCTATTGGTGTTTGGGCATCCAACTATTCTCCCTCTACCTCTTGATCTATTGAGATGTTTTCTAAACTCTATTTCTAGCTTTACATCTATTTATTTGATTATCATTTTATTAAAGCTAGTTTTATATTGAGTTTAGTTGATTTGATTTCACTCATTATTTACACACACCCACTTGAGCTTATTGTATTTGCATACATTGTATATTTGGGTTGGTGAGAGTTGTAACAATTGAGTGTGAGCTTTCATTGTGTTCTCATCCATATTAGAGAACAATCATTTATTGTAATTGTGCTTATTGTGAGGATCACTTTGTAATACACTTGTATACCGAGAGAAGTGTGTGGCGAGAGTCGGGGATCGTCCCAAGAGGAGTGTCATCGGTTGACGAACCTAGGGAGAGGTTGTATCCAAGCACTTGAGGGAGACACGTCTAGTTCAACACTTGAGAGGGTGTAGTGTGGGATTGTAAGAGTGTGTGAGTTGTATAGTTCTCGGTAAACTAGAAAACCGTATTGTGAGGTGTAAACGTTGTTCGGGTAAACGTAAAAAACCCGGTTGTGATAGTAGAGATCTCCTCGAGGTGAGGAGCGGAGACGTATGTCGTGGGGACCGAACTACGTATTCATATCGTTTGTTTGAGATTGCATTGACGCACTTATTTTCATGTTCATATCTTATATCGCAATTGTGTATTACTCATTGTTTATTTAACTCACTATCTAATTTAGCTTGTTTACCCTTGTGTGATTTGTATATCCTTGCATATATCTTATAGTATATCTCATTGCTCGGATATATCCATTTGTTCATATTGCATATTCTTGTTCATAATTAGTTATATATCTATCTTGCAAGAATATATTTGTTAATTAGTTTTAATTAGCATTTAATCGAGATTAGATTAGCATAAGACCCTAATCACCCCCTTCTAGGGTCTAACAATTGGTATCAGAGCTTGGTACTCTTTGATTTAAGGTCTAACAATTGGTATAAGAGCTTGGTGCTTGTAGGCGTCTAAAAATGTCTATAGATATGAATATCCCTATCTAAGTCAGAGGAGATCATTCAAAGCCAAAAGAAGCAAATGAACATGTGAAACAACATAGAAGAACAATATGAACACCCGCGACAAGGAACACTGACGCGCATAGTCGCGGCAGTGAAAGCTGTTGTGCATACAAACAGAGTGACGCACCTATGGGAAGTTGTAAAGATCTTTGTTAGCTTTCCAACTCATCTTGGATCACCTCATTCCGACATCAGACGAGGAAGTTAGAGCCAAATTACCCGAGACAGTGCAAACTGCCTCGGAGGTGCGCGTCAGCGTCGACTGCCGCGGTAATAGCGCGGCAGTACAAGGTGACGCGCAAGAAAACAGAGTGATGTGCCAAAGCGAAGTTGTAGATCTCTTCGTTAGCTTTCCAACGCATCTTGGATCACCTCATTCCGACATCGGACGAGAAAGTTAGAGCCAAAATACCCGAGACAGCGCGAACGGTCTCGGAGGTGCGTGACAGCGGAGACTGCTGAGGAAATGTATCACACATTTAAGCCATGATATGATCCAAATATGAAGAAGCTCAAAAGACAAAAGTTGTAGATCTATTTATCAGCTTTCCAACGCATCTTGGATCATCTCATTCCGACATCGGACGAGAAAGTTAGAGCTAAAATAACCGAGATAGCGCAAACTGCCTCGGAGGTGCGCGACAGACTTCACTGTCTCGGCCATAGAGTTGGTTACAACACGTTTTTTGACGGTTTTTTGACTTCATAACTACTTGAGATCAATCAAAAACGTGGGGAGATGGTTATAAACTGAAGGGAGATCGACTAACATGAGAAAAGGATGGTATTTAAGTAGTGGGACGATGGTTATAAAAAGGGGGCTGATTAGAGAGCATCCAAGGGGGGCTGATTAGAGAGCATACAAGGGGGCTGATCGGAAGGTAGATTGGGGCAGAAGAGACTTGAGCTTTTGTTGATTTTGAAGAAGAGAGAGAGTTTTCATTCTTCACAAACATCCTCAAGAAGCTTTTAGCGATTCCTAGAGATCTAAGCTCTGACTTGATCTTTAGAAGAGTGAACATCTTACATCGATAAGATATTCGCTTTAAATTCTTACTACGATAAACGAAGGAAGAATTCCCAAAACCTTCACGATTCAACCAGAATCTGTGATTCGGTGGTCCACGGGCTAACGCACCCCCGGCACAGGTAAAGATCCCACGCAAGCAGCGATCCAAACAGCGATCCTGCGTTTGTTTCTAAAAAGTTATAATTTTTCTTTTGTTGTGTAAAAGAAGTCTTATAAAAAGGCTATTTCTTTTGAATTTGTTGTAATCGACCGAAGATATAATAAATTCCACAGCGAAACCAACTTTTGACAAAAACAAACTGGCGACCACAGTGGGAGCCAACGGTCTCGCTGCCGAGACCGTCGTGTTGCAGTCGATCAAGATCCCAGTTGAATCCACGGTCGAGTACGAGTTCGACCAGGCCAAATTTGAGGAATATCTTTCATCATCCTCTTCAAGATCTTCTTTGTCTCACAAGTACAAGAGGATCTCACGATTAAAGAAGGCTTACACGTCAAAGAAGGCTAAAGGTGAAGATTCTCACCCAATTGTTGCTGAGGCCTCCCCTCGCAACATTATCCTGGCGACCCCCAAAGCCGGAAGCTCTGCTCATGATGATTCCTCCCCAATTGAAGAGTCGTTCGATCGAAGTTCGCCAACTCTGACGAAGAGGGCTCGTCAGAGGTGACGCCAATGCTGCGCTCGTCAATTAGCTAAGGTCTTGGAACAAACCGACGGAGTTCGTTATCACGCGGACTTAGAGTCGAGGAGGCATCGAGTGGTTCAGTTGTCTCAACGACCAATCACTCGTATCTCTGCTAAACTAACGACGGATGAATGGACTCTTGTTAAAAGGAGTCGTTCGACCCTCAAGGAACGTATGCAAAAGCGTCGTGCAAACGTTGCTCATGCCCGTGCTCTCTCACAACAAAGACGAGAAAGGAAGAAGGAAACGGTGGCTAAAGAACCACCAAAATTCTGCAAAGTTTGGATTCTAAAGTCTGGAGTTGTACAAAACCAGCATTCGGAGCCCGTTAAGATTTCATACCCACAAGGGGGTGGTTCTAAACGTGTGACTCCCGACATAACCTTGGATCGTTCAAAGACATTAATAAGTTGTCCTGAGAATGCCAACAAGGTTTTACATCCTCAGAAGAAGACATATTTGTCAAAAGACATCGTTATACCTAGGGGGTCATACCAGCAGATGATAAGATTTTCCGGCAATCATACCGATGAATCATACTATCAAGCTGGGGGTGTGAACAAAACTCGAAAGAGAATTGTCCGGGAAATAAGCTCTCATTGTTCCTGTGCGCGACTCATTAGAGCAGTACTATCAGAATATGGCTGTTTCAAACGAGGAGTCATCCTGCAAAGAGTCTCAGTGCTCCCGAAACTTTTCACCAAAATGTCGAAGTTCAAACCGAGACATTTTCGCAAGAGAAGATCAGGTGTCCAAGATGACGAATTCCCTGAAATCACCATCAACATGGCTGATAAAGGAAAATCTAAGCGACATTCAAGTGAATCAAAACCTGACTTTTCCCCGAGAGGAAAAGTCAATTCAAGAATTGCTCAACGGATGTCCCGACTCCAGTTAGGAGCCATCAGACGTAGAGACTACAAGAGAATGCATGAAGGAATGTCATCCGAGGATGAGCTCTCGGACACTTGTTCTGTGATTGCTTCGGATGATACAGTATCTAGCACAGGGCAAACCAGAGAAGTACTCACAATCACCTCTGATCAGTTCGCTCAAATACTTCAAGAGGCTCTAGCCAAGCAACGTGAAGAAATTAGAGCTGAAATGAAGATAGAGATGGAGTTGGCTATCCAACAAATGAGAGAGTTGCTAGCTCAACGGCCTCAACCTCCTGAGTCCAGCCAGCGAGCTGAATCCAGCCACCACATTCAAAATGTTGTAGATGATAGTGATTCAGAAGTGGATGAAGTCGTTATGGCTGATACACCTCCCAATAACAATAACGCTGGGGGTGGTTTAATGGATCCTCCCAACAACGATATTGAGGGTGGTTCAATAACACCTCTTACAGGGGGTGGTCCAACTCATTCTCCTCAACGTCTTTCGAATGAAGACATAGACGATGACAAGAAAATGAAAGAGCTTGAAAACAAAGTCAACGCTTTGATGACGACTCAAGAAGTGAAAAAGACGGGTATTCCATGTCCCTATCCAAAAGAATGGGATTCAATTCCATACCCGGTAAAGTTCAATCTGATTGACTTCACACCGTTCGAAGGAAAGAGCTCGCCTACTCAGCACTTGATTTATTTCAAGTCTCATTTGGGCATGATATCTGGAAACGAGGCTTTAATGGTCCGGTCATTCGTTGGTACCCTTTGTGGTCTCGCCTTCGATTGGTATCGACGTCTCAAGCCAGGGAGCATCAATTGCTGGGATGATATAGAAAGTTTGTTCCTTAGCAATTTCTTCGATGATGACACCGAAGTGTCAATCGGAACCCTTCTGGATGAGAAACAAAAAGACGGAGAGCCGGTTGATAATTTTATCAAGCGCTTCTGCAACAAGGCAATGAATTGCAGAGATCCTGTTACAGAGGAGTTCATCCTGCAAACATGTCATAATAATTTCTCTATCGATGTCCTTGAAGCCCTGGGGGTCGTACCATCCAAAACTTGGAAAGATTTGAAAATACGTGGCGAACAAGCTGAACACTTTCTTAAAAGAAAGAAAGTTGAGAGAAATCAACCGGCGATATCTACAACCGCTGCGAATACAACTCTCGATCCGAAGTTCCAAAAGAAGTATTCTTTTGAAGATGATGAAGCTCCAGCCATCTTGAAATACCTCATCGCTAATGATAAAATCGAGCTGCCACCTATTAAAGATCAGGAGGGCGCTAAAAGGACTATGGATCCAAACTACTGTGCATACCACAGAAGGGTTCTTCATCCCACCAAGATTTGCTTTGGACTAAAAAATAAAATCCAAGGTCTAATTGACTCCGGCATCATAACGGCGAAACAAGCCAAATAAAGATGACAATACTCCGAAAAGTATACGAGTATAAACTGCTTCTCCATGTAACTCCCAAAGGTATACGAGTATAAACTGTTTCCCGAACCTCCGATCGATATAAGAAGTTGAAAATTGCTTCCAAATGTGATGAGATTCAGGTTCACCTGAAAGCTGGGGGTGGATATGAGGTTATCATGGCTGAATACGAAGACAGGAATCAAGACCTGATTCTATATCAAGAACAGCAACGTTGCTCACAAATGAAAAAATTCCTGAAAAAGTACTATTCCTAGTACATTTAGGGTAACCTATTTAACGGGAAGTTTCTGGAGAATACTATATATGGTATTCGTAAGGATAACCCGAAACTAATCGATTGTTCAAGGTGAAAACCAATCATCTGAATAATCCACCCTTAATCATGATAAAAAAATGATTAAGAACCTCCCGTTATGGCTATTTAATCATGTCCAAAATGATTAAAACCCTCTCACTGTGATGTTTAGAGTACTCTTTCATTGAGATGAGATTCAATGACTTCATCAAGTCAATTTTCCCTCACAAAACTTTGAAATCATTCATCTGCTGCTTAATTGGTTTCAATCATCGGGATCAATTTTGCCAACTGCCACTGTGACTTTCCAAGCACTTTATCGTTGAGATGAGATTCAATGACCTCATTGGGTTAGTCTTTCCTCACGAAACTCCTATGGTCTAATTGCGGGGTGCTTGATAATTCACAGTCCTCCACCATAAAATCCCTCACCGATCAAATCAACTGACGGCAAGTCCACCAAAATGCTTTGTGGTTAAATCCACCCAAACTCCCGCTGTGTCCAAACCTTTAACACTCCCACTGTTGGGCTCTGACACAACACCCAAAATTTCAATTCATAACAATTGGCAACCCCCATTCGGTCAAACATTTAAACAGTTAGGACCAAAGCCAAAATCCCCTCTCGATTCCTTCCATGAATGAGAGGTCCACAAATTGAGCGATCAAACCTTTAAACAGTTAGGATCGTATCAAATCCCATTCGGTCAAACCTTTAAACAGTTAGGACCAAAACCAAAATCCTCTCTCGATTCCCTCCATGAACGAGAGGTCCACAACTTGAGCGATCAAATCTTTAAACAGTTAGGATCGTATAAAACTCTCACTTGGTCAAACCTTACTACAGTTAGGACCATAACCAAAATCTCCTTTCGATTTACATTGCGAACGAAAGGCCCACTTTTGAGTTGAATAATCAAACCTTATGACAGTTAGGATTATTCAAACCAATCTAGATTCTCTAAGTGGGGATCCCACTTCGAGTTTCCTTTGTACTAGGAGATAGAATATAAAATTCTTCCTCTCCGATTTTGGGTTCAT
>BQKN01065641.1:1369994-1381793 GCA_022839385.1 Asparagus kiusianus | reverse complement strand
TTCTTCCTCTCCGATTTTGGGTTCATCTCTACCAACAAACAAGAGACCAGGAGATAGAATATAAAATTCTTCCTCTCCATCATTGGGTTTATCTCTACCAACAAACAAGAGACCAGGAGATAGAATATAAAATTCTTCCTCTCCAGGATCGAGTTAATCTCTACCAACAAAAAAGAGACTTCCTCTCCAATTTCGAGTTAATCTCTACCAACAAAAAGAGACAAGGAGATAGAATATAAAATTCTTCCTCTCCATCTTCGCCGGGTGGTACGTTCCCGTATAAACGACAAAGCCTATGTATTCAACATCATAGCACCAAGTCTACGAGAGTTTATTCTTTTAGCACAACGTTACATGTAGAACGGACTTAAACACTCTGCATGCTAGCCCGACTCAAATGGTAGTCGGTAAAGGCTAACCAAACCCGTTGATGGCTGAGAATTTGCCAAAAATTCTATAAATGTGAGAGTCATCGATGCACCAGCTCCATTAGTTGGTCTCATGGCTTGATGATCCAATAACTTCAGAATAAGATTCGTACATGCAGATGAATCAGCTTTAATAGTTGGTCCTGCAGCTCCGACATTTAGGACCGCTATGCTCCGACGCCTTAAGAGTTTAAACTGTGTAGACTTCAGTAAATGCACGAGGATAAACTGTGTTAACGCCTGTCAACGGGTCAATGATTTTTACCAAAATAAGGCTAAAAAAAGCCCAATGGATGGTCTCAGGGGATTCAATTACGATCCAGATATGAATTCCCAATGAAGACAATCAGTTCAACATCAGTTCAACGACAAGAGCTAATTCATAAATCAAAACATCAGTTTCAGTTCAAGATTTCGACAACGGTCAAGCGATAAACATAGTGCCGGAAGAATTTTAGCTATTCTACAAAGCACTGAGTAGACTAAAAGATGAAGAAGTCAAGAGTTGAAGCTGTTCGCAGGTCCTTCAACAAGATCTCCTCAACAAAGCACTGAAGAGATTGCAAGTAAAACCTATCTTATCCAAAGTGTCCCAGACTCCTCTATAAAAGAATAAGTCTGAGATACTTTGGAGGGGGTATCTGTAGGCATCTAAAAATATCTATAGATATGAATATCCCTATCTAAGTCAGAGGAGATCATTCAAAGCCAAAAGAAGCAAATGAACATGTGAAACAACATAGAAGAACAATATGAACACCCGCGACAAGGAACACTGACGCGCATAGTCGCGGCAGTGAAAGGTGTTGTGCATAAAAACAGAGTGACATGCCTATGGGAAGTTGTAAAGATCTTTGTTAGATTTCCAACGCATCTTGGATCACCTCATTCCGACATCAGACGAGGAAGTTAGAGCCAAATTACCCGAGACAGTGCAAACTGCCTCGGAGGTGCGCGTCAGCGTCGACTACCGCGGTAATAGCACGGCAGTACAAGGTGACGCGCAAGAAAACAGAGTGATGTGCCAATGCGAAGTTGTAGATCTCTTCTTTAGCTTTCCAACGCATCTTGGATCACCTCATTCCGACATCGGACGAGGAAGTTAGAGCCAAAATACCCGAGACAGCGCGAACGGTCTCGGAGGTGCGCGACAGCGGAGACTGCTGTGTCAATGTATCACACATTTAAGCCATGATATGATCCAAATCTGAAGAAGCTCAAAAGACAAAAGTTGTAGATATCTTCGTCATCTTTCCAACGCATCTTAGATCATCTCATTCCGACATCATACAAGGAAGTTAGAGCCAAAATACCCAAGACAACGTAAACTGCCTCGGAGGTGCGCGACAGACTTCACTGTCTCGGCCATAGAGTTGGTTACAACACGTTTTTTTGACGGTTTTTTGACTTCATAAGTACTTGAGATCAATCAAAAATATGGGGAGATGGTTATAAACTGAAGGGAGACCCACTAACATGAGAAAAGGATGGTATTTAAGTAGTGGGACGATGGTTACAAAAAGGGGGCTGATTAGAGAGCATCCAAGGGGGGCTGATTAGAGAGCATCCAGGGGGGCTGATCGGAAGGCAGATTGAGGCAGAAGAGACTTGAGCTTTTGTTGATTTTAAAGAAGAGAGAGAGTTTTCATTCTTCACAAACATCCTCAAGAAGCTTTTGGCGATTCCTAGAGATCTAAGCTCTGACTTGATCTTTAGAAGAGTGAACATCTTACATCGATAAGATATTTGCTTCAAATTCTTACTTTGATAAACGAAGGAAGAATTCCCAAAACCTTCACGATTCAACCAGAATCTGTGATTCGGTGGTCCACGGGCTAACGCACCCCCGGCACAGGCAAAGATCCCACGCAAACAGCGATCCAAACAGCGATCCTGCGTTTGTTTCTAAAAAGTTGTAATTTTTCTTTTGTTGTGTAAAAGAAGTCTTATAAAAAGGCTATTTCTTTTGAATTTGTTGTAATCGACCGAAGATATAATGAATTCCACAACGAAACCAACTTTTGACGAAAACAGTGCTCTTTGATTTAAGGTCTAATCGCCTTGAGTTAAAGATCCAAGTTATCTTTTTGTGCTAATCTTGTTTTGTTTGCATTTGTCTTGCTTGCACTTATATATATTTATCATGGACATGAATTGTGCACCTTTGTTAGGCTATGAATCAAATGTTGCTCCTAAATTAGATAATTTTCCCTATGCCCAATGGTGTGTTAGATTTAAGCTATTTGTTAGATCTAAACATTTTAATTTATGGGAAGTTATAGATGATGCTTATATTATGCCCACTATGGAGAAATCCAAGTGGAATAAAAATGATCATCGAATGTTTACAATGAATAATATTTTGTTAGAATATTTGCTAAATGCTTTTGATTCATCTATGACTAAAGTTTGTTCATTTTGATAGTGCTTACACCTTATGGGAATTTATTGAAGCACATCAAGGGGACTTGGAGGCGATCTGACAAGCTTTGGAGGATCCGGCTTTAAGTTCACATGAAGCATCATGCACACGGCCACTAGGCGATAGCCCTAGTGAGGTTTGCGAGTTCGAAACCACTAATGATTTATCTAGTGATGAACTTGCTTGTGCTAGTGAAAAATTATTGCATGCCTATAACATATTGCATAAAATTTTTATTGATTTGCAAAGCAAGCATGAAGATTTAAAATCCGATCATGAGAAGTTAGCTTCCAAATTTGATATCATTTCTCAAGAAAGTATTACTCTTCAAGAAAACAATGATATGTTAAGTTTGAAAAATAATAATTTGAAATTGAATATTGCTAACTTGACTCATGACAAAAATAATGCCATGTTAGAAGTAGAGAATATAAAAAATGATACTACTTCTTTTATAAATGACTATTTATGTTCTACTTCTAATAAAAATGTACATATGCCTAATGATGAGTTGAATGATGTTAAAAATCGTATTTCTTCTTTAGATTTAACTCTTTCTACATGCATTAACAACCATAAGAAGCTTATGAGTATGTGTGCCAAGTCTAAATCATCCACTCATCATACACACATATATAACAAAGTTTAGAAGTGTTCAATTTGCGACCGTAAAGGTCATTTAGCTAAATTTTGCTATGATGCACACAAACATAAAAATATCAATTCACCTTAAGCATCTCATGTAGGTTCTTCATCACATGTACACACACATGCACCCATTGTTCATCATAAGCATGCTCATGTGTTTAAATGTGATATATGTGGTCGTTTTGGTCACTTGGCAAAATATTATTTTGATTTGAAAAAGAAATTTCATTTGCCAAATATTTTTAGTAGACCACATATTTTTAAATGTGATGTTTGTGGTAGATTTGGCCATTTGGCAAAGTTTTGTTATGATTTGAAAAATATTCAAACTTGCCAAATTTCTCAAGTAAACCACCTTTATTTAATGATGTTTCTCATTTGCAATATAATTTTAAAAAAATCTTTATTTGTAAATAATTCCCGTGCACGAGCTAATGGTCCACAAAAACAAATGGATCTCTTTCATTGCACAAATTGCAAACGGAAGGGTCATTTGCAAGATTATTGTTTTGACTGTGCTAGTGCATCATATGCGCCCAAGAGGGTTCATAACCCTAGGACTTTGAGCTTAAATAATAGGGGTCATGTCTCTAAACTTTTTGGTACAAAGAATTCTTAGGTACCAAAACAAATTTGATTTTTAAACCAAGAATTTTAGTATTTTTCTTTTTCTTTTTCTTGGTTTTGAAAAACGTGTTCTAAACTTTTTATATGAAAACAATTTTTAATTAATCAAATCTTTTTTTTTTCATGACTATTTGTTTCGATTTTAATGAGAGGTTTGTGTTTATATAACCCTCCGGATTTATTGGGTGTTTATTCCCAAATCTTGTTTACCGGATGCTAAAATGTTTATATTGGTTGATACTAGCTCAAGAGCTAGATATAATTGCGTCTCTTGATTTTTTTAAAGTCAATGATGTTTTGGTTTTATGATTTAAATTTTGATTTATGATTTCATTTGATTGATTTGTTTTCATTTGAAAACATTTTGCATGATTCTCATGCTCTTTTTCTTTTGATTTCATAAATCTACCTTTACACATGGTTTTTATGTTCTTTGATATGAGACACTATTTTTCATATTGATATATTCATATGTGTTCTCATTATCTTTTTCGTATGTGAGGAGTGTTTAGCATATTTTCTATCTATGCTTGCTCACATATGTTTGCCATGATCTTCTTTTTATATATTCTATATGGCATTTTGACAGGGGAGCAATCCCTATACTTGTTTTATACTCACCCATGCATATTGATAGGGGGAGCTTTCACTCTCTTCATTCTTTTGTTGTCCCCTTTTGATGTTGTCAAAGGGGGAGAAATATTATGAGTATATTCTTTCTTATTTATATGCATGATATATTATACTTTGTAAATTTATTTTCTTTCATGCATATATCTTTTTTGTAAATTATTTATCATCATCAAAAAGGGGGAGATTGTTGGCCTTTTTGTTTTGATGATGATTTACAAACAATTTACATCTAATATTGTTTGTCTAGTGTTTGTGTTTTATATTTATTCTAGGCAAACAATATATTAGAGGATGGATGGAATAGAGCTTCAACGATCATATCCAATAGAGGTTAGTGGAATAGTGGAGTGAAGCCTTATAATTCAAGTTAAAGATTCAAGTTCAAGCTTCATCCGTGAGTGTACAAAGATAGAGCTTCGTTGAAGATCACAAGCTTGGGTATATTTAGTTTAGGTTTATATTATGTGTGTTAGTACCTTAAGCTCAATCATATACACACATACACGTTTTGGTTTTGTATATATATAGTTATATATATACATATATGTTTTGGTTTGATAGGTTTTAAGTTTTACTATGAAACAATTGAATACAATTAGAAAACATATTTTTGTTTCATACTTACATGCATATATATGATTTCATCAATATCAATTTTATTTAGTTCAATGAAATCATGTTTTAGTGCATTATATGTGTATTTTGATAAAATACTATATTCATTGTTTATAGACTTCATAACAATAGTTTACATCTTTCTTCAAGTCTATAAAATCATTTTGTATTGTTTCAAAACATGGTTAAGCTAAAATGTCAAAACTCATATGTTCACATTTTCATGTTTTGGACTATTTTGTAAAATGATGATATTTTTCATTTGGAAGGTCCTTTTGAAAACCAGTTTTTGTAGCATGTTTATTATCATGTCTACAATCATTTTCTAAAGTTTTACATTTTGCAGAATTTATTTGATATTTTTAAATAGGATTTTAAAATCAGAAAACTGTTTACAAAATCCTGTAAAAACCCCATATATCAGTTCGCAGTCGACCGCCACGGTCGACCGCCTACAGTTCATAATTCATTTTGCCTTTTTATGGATCATGGTCAATCGTGACGGTCGATCGTGACAAATCCAGAGACTTTCGCGGTCGACCATGGTCGACCGCCTGCTTTCCATGGCGAATTTCAAGCATACAGGAGAGGCCGTGCAGGTGAACTTCTAGCATGCAGGCGAGGCTGTGCAGGCGAGCCAGCCTCATTCAGGCAAGCTAAACTCCTTTGTAGGCGAGCTCCAGAACCATGCTACGAAGAACAGGTCATAACTTTCAAACCGTAAGTCGGAATTGGGAGAATTATATATAAAAATCGACTATCTCGACGAGACGGAGCCGAACAAACCCACCACATAAGGTTCAGTTTTCTCTTGGCCATTTTGCCAAATTCCTTCCGGTTTAAGAGATATTAGTATTTTTCCCTTTTTTGCCATTTCGAGCGAGATTTTAGCAGTTTTGTTCTTAACTTTTCTGATAGGGATTAAAAGTAATTTTTATTGCATACAAAACCCCCTCCAAAGTTTTCAGACCTGAATTATGCCGCATGGGGTCTGGAACACTTTGGATATGAAGACCTGTAAAGTGATCCCTGCTTAGAGGGAGTGAGGATCCCTCCAACGAGCTCGGCGAAATTTACCTCTTCACTCGTAGCTGATGATCACCATCTAGGATTTTGAACAAACGCTCAGCTATCAACAAACTTGATTTGTCTTTACCAACTGCCGTTTGAGTTGGACTAGCCATGCTCTTGCCTTTAGCATGGTAAGTTGTCGAGGAGTTACTCTTAGGCTCAATGCTAAAACTTCTCCTCCATCCTTAGCCATTTGAGGCATTTGGATGTAGGGAGCAGTTTAACCTCGTATACCAGTCAGAGGAAAGGAACAGTTTCACCTCGTGCACCGGTTGGAGGAAAGGGAGCAGTTTAGGCTCGTGCACCGGTTGGAGGTTTCTAGGTTATCCTTAAGAATATTCTCTAAGAACTTCCCATCAAAGTTAAGGAACAGTTTAGCCTCGTATACCAGTTGGAGGTTATCGGGTTATCCTTAAGAATATTCCCCAGGAACTTCCCGTCAAAGGTAAGGAACAGTTTAGCCTCGTATACTAGTTGGAGGTTGTCGGGTTATACTGAAGAATATTCTCCAGGAACTTCCCGTCAAAGGTAGGAACAATTTAGCCTCGTATACCAGTTAGAAGTTACCAGGTTATCCTTAAGAATATTCTCTAAGAACTTCCCGTTAAAGGTAAGGAACAGTTTAGCCTCGTATACCAGTTGGAGGTTGCCAGGTTATCCTTAAGAATATTCTCTAAGAACTTCTTGTTAAAGGTAAGGAACAGTTTAGCCTCATATACCAGTTAGAGATTATTGGATTATCCTTAAGAATATTCTTTAGGAACTTCCCGTCAAAGGTAAGGAACAGTTTAGCCTTGTATACCAGTTAGAGGTTTGGGAAACCGTTTATACTCGTATATCCGTTGGAGGCAAGGAGAAGCTTGTCTTCTCTTGGGGCAAAGATGAACCCTGATTTGTCTTCTCTTAGGGCAAAGACGAACCCCGATTTGTCTTCTCTTAGGGCAAAGACGAACCCCAATTTATCTTCTCTTGGGGCAAAGACAAACCCGAAATAGCAGCACATCGCATGGTACGCCACTATTTGGATAAAAACACATCGCTTGGTAGGCCATTATCAAACAACAACAACTTTTGCGGTAAAGACGGTGCTGGGGGGAATCAAATCGTTCAGGGACATATGAGTGTGACTATTGATCGTTATAGGAGCCATTGCATGGTAGACTACTACCCATCGATTGTTCTAAAGATATTAGAACGCTCAGAAAGGATCAGGTCATTCAGGGACGCATGAGTACGACGACTGATCGGACAACATCATTCATAGGAATGACGATGTCGGCTATCGAAGGTAATCATTAACCTGATAGGAATTGCCGCGATTAGAGCGCCTTTGTGAACCTATCACTCCATTGAAGAGAGTCGGTAAGTAGATTTTGGTTAGAGGTGTGATGTTAACATGACATGATTGTTTGTTACAATTTGAGCAACTCTGTGGGCTTACCATCCTATTGAAGAGAATTGGTAAGTTGATTTTGTCAGAGGTGTAGTGTTAACATGATAGTGGGAATGGTCCCATTATCCTACTGGAGAGGATCGACATGGGAAATTTAGAGGAGACTATCAGAGGTAATGGTTAACTTGATAGTCTTACCAGATCCATCGTCCAATTGAATGAAACTAATGGAGAAATGGCTATCAGAGGTAGCAGTTAACTTGATACTTTTGGGGACCCCGCCACCTCATTAGAAAGGTTGGTGAGGGAACTTGGCTTTGGTCCTAACTGTAGGAAGGTTTGACCAGGTGGGAGATTTGGATGAAATCCTCTGCTGACACGTTGCCCATTCGAGTAGAACGTCTCCACTACGAATAAGTAATAAAGTTACTGTAAGCTATAGGCTCTTCAGCGATTGACGTATTTAAACGTCACCGATCATCTTTGGCCAATAGTAGCCAAGTCTTCATGGTCGGCCCCATAGTTTGGGTCCGAGTCAGTGAGCTCGGTTGATGCCATCATGGGCTTCGAGGCAGCGCCCCTTTGTTTTAACGAGGGTTTGGATGAGGAGGTGGTTTCCACTACCAAGATGTCT
Organism: Asparagus kiusianus; assembly: GCA_022839385.1. NCBI lineage: Eukaryota > Viridiplantae > Streptophyta > Magnoliopsida > Asparagales > Asparagaceae > Asparagus > Asparagus kiusianus. Next base: position 1,373,322 of record BQKN01065641.1, on the reverse strand, counting down.
TGGTCATCACCCCCTTGAAATTCGTATGGCCCTTCAGTATCCATGCGCTTGAGCATGCTCTCGACTTGTTCTCCTTGGCAGATTTAGTCTTTCCACGAGTGAGCTACGATTGTGCCCATATTAGATAGGATGTCGATGGAGAGATTATTCCGGCACATCTCCATGAGAGTGGCCTCAGAAACCTGATCATGTGTATACAGCGATTGGTTCCTAAATCTCTTGACAAAGTTGTTTACAGACTCTGTCTTCTTCTGATTTGCAGCTAGCAGAGTGGTCACATATACTTCTTTGTCATCATCGAAGAATCTGGCCATGAAGAGCCTTTTCATGTCCTTCCAGCAGATGATGGATCCAGGCTCTAATCTGTGGAACCATTCAAAGGCGACCCCCTTGAGGGTGCTAATGAATAGTCGAGTCATAATGGGATCATTCCCTACTATGTGTCTTGCTTGCGTCTGGAAGTAATAAATGTGCTGGGTAGGAGAACCCTTGCCATCGAACTGCAGGAGGTCCAATGGCTAAAATTTCGCTGGGTAGGAGACTGCATCCTATTCGATTGGATATGGTCTGACAACTCCCAGCTTGTTCATGTGCTTTTGGAGCTTCAAGGCGTCGCATTGACTTTGGAATTCATCGAGTCTTTTACCCTTGGATTATGATCCAAAGATGACGCTCCTCTAGATGACTTGGATGAGGAGTGAGAAGGAGTAGGCATCCGCTCTTTGTGCTTCGAGGATTTATACGAAGCCTGCTAAGTCCTCTCTCTCTCTTCTTATTCTTCTCGCTCAGAAGCTCCTCCAACATCTCCTTCAGGGTGTTGATGGTTGCTTGTTGCTCGTCGAGTCTCCTGGATATCTTTTCAGGGATTTCGGTCATGTGCACATTTGCGTGCTCACCCTGAACTGAGCTTGAGGCTTGCAACGTCGCTACTGCTGAGCAATCATCATCGTTATCTAGATTTGATGGTTTTTGTCTTTTTGCTTGTTTTTTCTTGGTTATTTTAGAAGTATGAGGGCATGGGGTATTTATAGGCTCATGTAACAACCTCAAAAACCAAGAAAAAACAAGCAAAAAAACAAAAACCATAAAATCTAGAAAACTAGCCGTTATAGGCTGAAAAACACTGTTAAGTCGACTTGTATATACCCGTTGGAACAGTAACGGCAGTTCTGGAATTTTGTGTATCTGGTTTTGTAAAATCAATTTAAAATAGTAAATCAATTCCAAAAATTATAAAATTTTGAGATATGTTTCTAAACAAGTAAATAAACATTTTACAAAAATAATTTCTGAAATATCACTTCTCATTTGTGAGAAATAAATATTTGAATACAAATATTTCAGATTCTAAAAACTGCTGAAACACCCGATTTTCTAAAATCAATTTGACACAGTAAATAAACTCCAAAAATCATGAAAGTTTTAGGGAAGCTTCTAAACATGTATATGAACATGTTATAAAAATAATTTCTTAAATATCACTTACCATTTGAGATAAATAATTTATTTTGTAAACTGATCAAAAATACATAACTGTGCAACACTTCATAAGTAGACTTATATAAGTCGACTTACTATAAGTCGACTTGCCTTTCTTTATAAGTCGACTTAGCAGAGGATAAAATGCACTTTCTAGAGGAGTTTATAAGTCGACTTGTCAGGGTTTATAAGTCGACTTATAAACATGCACAGACACTATTAATGCTGAAAATCTGATTTTTAAAGTGCCTTTAAAAATAACAAATAAATTCCAAAAATTATGAAACTTTGAAAAATGTTTATAAATATGTTAATGAACATGTTACAAAAGGAATTTTTGGAATTTTACTTATCATTTGAGAAAACTTGTCATTTTACAAAAATGTCCAAAACATGAAAATCCAAAACCATGCATATATATATAACTATATATATATATATACATAGAAACCAAATACGTGTGTGTATATGATATTGAGCTTAAGGTATTTAACACACATAATATAAAACCTAAACTAAGTTACCCAAGCTAGATCTTGATCTTCAATAAGCTCTTCTTGGTAATCTCGCGGATGAAGCTTGAACTTGATCTTCAACTTTGAATTGCATAAGCTTCAACCCGACATACCGCCAACCTCCATTGGATATCATCGTTGAAGCTCTATTCCATCCATCCTCCAACACGTTGTTTGCCTAGAATAAATACGAAAACACAAACACTAGATAAACAACATTAGAAGTAAATTGTTTATTAAACATCATCAAAACAAGAAGGCTAACAATCTCCCCCTTTTTGATGATGACAAACAATTTACAAAAAGGATATATGCATGAAAGGAAATGAATATACAAAGTATAATATATCATGCATATAAACAAGAAAGAATATACTCATAATATTTCTCCCCCTTTGACAACATCAAAAAGGGGACAAAAGGATGAAGAGAGCGAAAGCTCCCCCTATCAATATGCATGGGTGAGTATAAAAAATATATATGTAGGGATTGCTCTCCCTATCAAAATGCCTCATAGGATACGTGAAATGAATGCTAAGGCAAAAATATATGTGAGCAAGCATAGATGTTAAACACTACTCACATACAAAAAGATAATGAGAACACATATAAATATATCAATATGAAGAATAGTGTCTCATCATAAAAATTATGTGTAAAAGTAGATTTATGAAATCAAAAGAAAAGAAACATGAGAATCATGCAAAATATTTTCAAATGAAAATCAACCAAATGAAATCATAAATCAAGATTTGAGTCCAAAACCAATGTTTGATCAATAAAGAAAAATTTTCTTTGTATAACTTGATCAAACCACTCATAGAATACATTATAAGGAATAGATGATCCATGAGCACAAACATATAAATATCATCATATAAGTGAAATATAATGAATTCAAAGCAATAAATCAAAATAAAATCTCTGACAAACGAATTTCAAGAGAGGCAACAATATATCAAGCTCTTAAGCTTGTATCAACCCTTATAAACATTTTGGCACCCGGTGAACAATGTTTGGGAATAAACACCCAACAAACTCGGAGGGTTACATAAATAAAAACCTCTCATGAAAACAAAAGAATTGATCAAAAAAAATTGTTTTCATATACAAAAATTTCAAAGCATAATTTTTAAAACCAAGAAAAGAAAAATAAAAACACTAAAATTCTTACTTTAAATATCAAATTTGTTTTGGTACCCAAGTATTCTTGGTACCAAAAGGTTTAGGGACATGACCCCTATCATTCAAGCTCAAAGCCCTAGGGTTATGAACCCATTTGGGCGTATTTAGTGCACGGGTCCGGTCATAGCAATAATTATGCAAATGACCCA
>BQKN01065641.1:1345098-1359994 GCA_022839385.1 Asparagus kiusianus | reverse complement strand
CTAGAATTGAGTTTAAGGAAACTTCTCTATAGATGACAAGAGAGAGGGAGAAGAATGAATGCTCAAACACCAAAGATGATCTCCACTTGCTCTTGTGAAATTTGCTTCACAAACAAAACCCTTAAACACTCTTATAAACAAACACAAAAACACCCTTAAACTTGTTTAAACAATTCTCTTCATTTAATTGAACTGAGGATATGTGGGGGTATTTATAGGAACCCCAAAGCCAAGAGAAAATAAGGCAAAAAGACCAAAAACCCAAAAACAAAACAGTCTGGAAAACTAGCCGTTACAGTGTTATGGGTCAACTCATCACTGTTCATGAGTCGACTCATAAGTTACCGTTATAGGCCAAAAAACAGCTTATGGGTCGACTCATAAATTTCATGAGTCGACTCATCATGCATGGGTCGACTCATGAGGTCATGGGTCGACTCAGCAGAAACAAAACACATATTCCAGCGCAGTTCTTGAGTCGACTTATGCTAGGCATGAGTCGACTCAACCTGTCGGGTCGACTCATAAACTTATGAGTCGACTCAGCAGAAAGGAAAAGAGAACTATGCAGCAGTTTGTGAGTCGACTCATTACTATACATGAGTCGACTCATAAACATGCACACAGAAAACCTGATTTTAAAAGTGCCTTTAAAAATAACAAATAAATTCTAAAAATTATGAAACTTTGGGAAATCATTATAAACATGTTAATGAACATGTTACAAGAAGAATTTTTGGAATTGCACTTTCCAAATGTGAAAACTCATCATTTTATAAAACTAGTCCAAAACATGAAAAGTAAACATACATGTTTTTGATATTTGACATAAACCATGTTTTGAAACTTTGTAAACTGATTTTATAGACTTGATAAAAAGTATAAACTATCGTTGTTAAGTCTATAAGCTAAAAAAACAATATTTTCATAAAATTGCATATTCTATGCAATATATTCAAAACACTAAATATGATTTCATTAAATGTAAGCTTGTTAAGGATGAAATCATATATAGGCATATAAACATGAAACAAAATAGTATTTTCCAATTCTATTCATTTGTTTCATATATAAACTCGAAAACTATTAAACCAAAAACATATATGTATATATATAACTATATATATACAAAACAAAAATCAAAGCGTGTATGTGTGTATATGATTGAGCTTAAAGTACTAACACACATAATATAAAACCTAAACTATTTACCCAAGCAATCTTGATCTTCAATGAAGCTCTACTTGGTACACATGCGGATGAAACGAGATCTTGGATCTTTAACTTGAATAGTATGTTGCTTCACTCCACATTTCCGCCAACCTCCATTTGATATCGTCGTTATGGCGCAATCCATCCATCCTCCAACACATTGTTTGTCTAGAATACCTAATAAGAAACATAAACACTAGGCAAACAATATTAGGAATTGTTTGTAATCATCAAAACAAGATTAGAAGATGTAGGCTCATAACATGAGACCTAACACCATCGAGCAGCCCTTGAACCTACATCCTTTGCCTTCGGCTCGGCCGTGATGGGCATGGGGGAGATAGAACCCCCTGTGCTTGCTCAGGTGGAGTTCTCCGGCGTGGTTGCCTCGGCCACTTGGGGCTGGGCCACACGCACAACTCTGTAGCACTTCCGAGATGCATTGCCGCCAGAAGAGGATGAAGATAATTACTCTTTGAACTTGATCACGAGGGACTCAACAGTTGTCCCTGCCACAATTTCGTTGAACTGCGCCACCACCATTTTAGTTGAAGAAACGATTTATCCTACTGTGGTCTCCATCTACTGTAGGTGTAAATTTTGATTTCCCACAACGGGGGTTTCATTTGTATTGATAAGAACAGCTTATTACAAACTAATGAATCGAAATTACAATAGAATCGGAGGGAATGCCCTCCTTGTTTAACGTGGAGACTTTGGCAGCGATAGGACGCCTCGCTTGGTTCTCGCACCGAGTTTGCTTCCCCTCGATGATCCGAGCGAAGTTGCGGGTGAGCTTCAGTACGTAGTAGAAGCTTATGTTGATCGAGTTCGAGTTCCTGAGCTTAATGGCTATCAAGGCCGAAAGCTGGAAGAAGATGCTACAGTGCAAGAACAATGCGAAGAGCCAGACTCGATTCTCTTAGAGCTTAAGAGAACTGATTGCCAAGGAGCTGTAGGCGTCAAAAAATGCTAATAGATATCCAAACATAGAAAAGATCACCCAAAAAATCATAAGAATTGATCTCATACTGTTCCAGAAAGATCAAGATAGTATTTACTATCTCGCCAGTGAGACAGTGTTTACTGTCTCGCCAGCAAGACAGTGTTTACTGTCTCGCCAACGAGACAGCTTTGAAATGATCAAAATTACTTAAATAACTGACACACACGTGTCCATTAACTGCCAAGGAACATGGGAAACATCGTGGGCGAAAATCACGTGAATAACTACCAAAATAACAGAGTTTGAAATGTGGGAAAGCGGTTACAGCAAAAACTACTAGACAGTTGGTTTTTCCGAGATAGTATTTACTGTCTCGGAGGCAGAGACAGCAAACACAGTCTCGGCCGCCGAGACAGTAAACACTGTCTTGCCGGCTTAACTTTGTCATTTGTTGTATTTTTTTCAGTTATGTGTCCCAGAGGCTATAAATACCCCCTAGGATCATTACTGACGAGGATCGAGCATTTATCGAGCAATTCAGAGCAGAGAGAGCAGACAGAACAGTGAGACTTGAGTTCTTAGTGTGATTCCTTGAGATTCGAGCTTTGACTTGATCTTAAGAAGAGTGATCGTCTTACTTTGATAAGATCTTCACTTCAAATTTCTACTTCGATAAACGAAGGAAGAATCTCTAAACCCCTTAACGATCTGTGATTTGGTGGTCCACGAGCCAAAGCACTCCCGGCACAGGCAAAGTCCCACAAAACAAGAATCGATAAACGATTTTTGTGTTATTTTCTTAAGAGTTGTAATTTTTATTTTGTTGTGTAAAAGAAGTCTTATAAAAAGACTATCTCTTTCAAATTTGTTATAATCGATCGAAGATATGATGAATTCTATAACAAAATTAACTTTTGACGAAAACAAACTGGCGACCACAGTGGGAGTCAGCGGCCTCGCTGCCGAGGCCGCAGTGTCGCAACCGATCAAGATCGTGATCAATGAAGAGATCGAATATGAGTTCGATCAGGCAAAATTCGAGGAGTACCTGTCATCCTCATCCTCAAAACCTTCCTCACCTCGTAAGTATAGGAAGGTTTTATCTTCCAAGAAAACTTTCAAGTCTGCAATGCCGATGAAGACCGCAGATGAAGGTTCTTGCCCGATCGCTACTAAGGATTATGCCTGCAACATCCATGCTCCAAACGACTCTGCACTAATTTAGGAGTCGTTGATTAATGGCTCACTGGTGCTGATGAAGAGGGCTCGTCAGAGATAGCGCCAGTGCCGTGCTCGTCAATTGGCTAAGGCCTTACAACAAACCGACGGGGTCCGTTACTATACGGACTTAGAGTCGAGAAAGCATAAGGTGGTTCAGTTGCCTCAACGGCAAAATAATCACATTTCTGCACAGCTTACAACGGAGGAATGGACTCTCGTCAAAAGGGCTCGTTCGACCTTTAAGGAACGTATACAAAAGCGTCAGGTGAAGGCCGCCCGTGACCGTGCCCTTCGTCAACAAACACAAGGAATCAAGAAGGAAATGGTGTCTAAAAAGCCACCAAAGAACCGTAAAGTTTGGATTCTGAAGACGCCGCAAACATCCGTTCTGGGCCCGTCCACTACATTACCAGTGAAACCCTGGGTTAGTCCAGACTTATAAAAATTCAAGATCATAATGGCGGATCGTCTCGGTTCTTCGGCTGACGATCGAGGCAAAACCCCAATCAAAGAACACTCAGATCCAGCAAATAAACCTTTAGTGGTTTCCTATGCAGGGGGTCGTAAATACCCTCCTGTCAGAATTGCACAAGTCCAAAACGAAAAAATACCAATTCACTCTTGTTTAGGACCTGTGAAGACTCCATACCCGCAAGAGGGTGGATTTAAGAATTCGACCTTAGATCGCCCAGAGGCGACGACTAGTCGTCCTGTGTATGTTAACAAGGTTTAAAAACAAAAGATAGGTTGCTCAAATCACAATAACGATGAGCTGTACTATCAAAATAATAACTCAAGAAAAAGAATTATCCCAGAAGATGAGTCTCACTGTGCCTGCGAGAGGCTTATTAAGGCAGTATTGACAGAATACAGTTGCTCCAAAACTAAGTCAACACGAGTATCTGTATTTCAAAGACTTTCCACTGAAGTGTCAAAACCCAAAATGAGGCGTTTCAATAAGAAGAAACCTACAATTCGGCAAGATGAATTCCCTGAGGTCACTATTAATATGACCGGCAGAGGAAAGCAACAATTAGTCAACCCTGACCCCGATTTCTCTCCAGAAGGGAGAGTTGAGTGGGATCTCTCTCAAAGAATGTCGTGGTTACAACGAAGAGCCAACCGATGTCGAGGCTACAAAAGAATGCATGAAGGGTTATCTTCAGATGAGGAACTGTCAGATACTTGTTCTGCTGTTGCTTCAGATGATGCCACATCCAGCGTTAGGCGAGTCAGAGAATCATTCGCAATCACGCCGGATCAACTGGCTCAGATACTACAGGAAGCGTTAGCTAAACAACGCGAAGAAATTAGAGCTGAAATCAAAACCGAGATGGAGTTGACAATGCAACAGATACGAGATTTGCAAGCTCAACAACATCAACCAGAATTGAGCCAAAAGGCAGAATCTAGCTAGCGTAACGTTATACCTGTACGCATTGCTGAGGTTGATAATGAAGAAGATAAGACTATCTTTGCTGATCATCCTCTGGATAAAGGCAATTCCGGAAGCGGTTCGGCCAAATTATCTAATCAACCTCCTCAAATCTACTTGAAGAAGAGTGAGGAAGAAGATAAGAAGATGCAAGATCTCGAGAGCAAAGTCAATGCTCTGATGACAGCCTAAGAAGTGAAGAAAACGGGCATTCCATACCCGTACCCGAGAGAATGGGATCTGATTCCTTATCCCCCAAAATTTAATTTGATTAACTTTACTCCTTTTGATGGCAGGGGTTCACCAACTCAGCACTTGATCTATTTCAAGTCACATCTTGGCGCAATATTCGGAAACAAAGCCTTGATGGTCCGGTCATTCGTAGGAACCCTTCGTGGGCCTGCCTTCGATTGATACCGACGCCTTAAACCTGGGAGTATCACTAGATGGGAGGATATGAAAGGATTGTTCCTCACCAATTTCTTCGACGACGACACAGAGGTCTCTATTAGCACCTTGTTGGACGAGAAGCAGAAGGATGGGGAGTCGGTTGATGTTTTTGTCAAACGATTCTGGAACAAAGCGGTAAACTACTGAGATCCACTCACAGAAGAGTTCATCTTACAGACATGTCATAATAACTTGTCGCTGGATGTGTTAGAAGTCATGGGGGTTGTGCCTTCTAAAATTTAGAAAGAGTTAAAAGTGAGAGGTGAACAAGCCGAGCGCTTTCTTAAGAGAAAGAAGTTGGAGAGAGGACTGCCACAAGATAATCTTCAAAAACAAAACTTCAACTCTCGAGGTAGAGGAAGAGGGTCTGGGGCTGCTGTTGATGCTCATCAAACATCACAATAGCCGCAACAACAACCGCAGCAGTCATCTTTCCAATGGGCACCGCATCAGAATCAACAGCCTCCGAAGCAGTTTAAGACCTCAGAGCCCAGATTCCCGAAGGAGTACTCTTTCAAGGATGATGAAGTACCGGTTATCTTCAAATATCTTTTAGATAACAATAAGATCAAGCTTCCACCGGTCACAAACCAGGAAGAAGCGAAGAAGACGAATGATCCGAAGTATTGTGCATATCACAGACGGGTCCACCATCCCACTAAAACGTGTTATGTCTTAAAAGACAAAATACAAACCTTAATCGATGTTGGTATCGTGACGTCGAAACCAAAGGAGAAGAAAGTAGGCGCAAACGCGGTCTCTATTAGCTTCGCATCGGTTCCTTTATCCTGGTTTCAAGCTGAGCCAGTATCAAAGGTCAAGATGCAAACCATCAACGATGACCCTCATGGACAGCGCTAAAAAGGACTTGTGTCACACATGACCCCTAACGGCGAAATCCTTTGGGTTCATCCGGATTTGCTTGAAGATGAACAGTGGATGACATCCACGTTGAAGAAGAAGTTAAAAGGCAAGGGAAAAGAAAAGTCATGTTACGGAGCCTCGGCAATTCCTGAGAAGAATGATGAAGAGATATCAGCTTTACCACTCTCTGAGGGAGAGCAGGAAGTTTTCGCTACTAGAAGTGGAAACAAATACAGTTTCAACTACCCAAGCGCATCCGAGCAATTAGCCGAGCAGGGGGTAGAGAAAGCTGTACCTACCAAGACTTTGACAGAGCTGGGGATGGTTACAACCCCACTTTTAGCAACCGAGAAACCTCAGAAACTTGCTAAGAAAAAGGAGAAGGAACCCCAACACAAAGAGGTCCAAGTTTCGAGGCAGTCTCGTTTCAATTGACCGATTGGACGAGACAAACCGAAAAGCTCGAACACTCCATACAGTTTCGACGTCATGGCTCAGTTAGCTAATATCCCAGCAAAGATCATGCTGTACTAATTACTGCGCCTTTCAAAGGATACCAGAGAAGCTTTGCAGGAAGCCTTAGCTGATTCTGAGGTATTTCTTACTCAGATTAAGCCGATCTCCGAGGAGCCAGGGTCATCAATTCAACACTGCAACTTAGCAGCCACAAAGTTTCCTTGCATTGTTTTCACGAAAGAAGATATGCAAGTTAAGAACTCGAAGCATGATAGGCCTCTATATTTCACCAGATATATTGGCTCGAGCGTTGTCAATCGGATCCAAGTAGACCCGGGTTCCGCTGTCAGCATTATGCTGCTACGATTGATGTACCACCTTGGAATCCCCGCCAACAAGCTAGCCTCCACAGGAACCGTTATCTACGGATTTAACACTAGTGGGTCAAGGCCATTGGGGAAAATCCGAGTAAAGTGTCAGCTTGGAGATTTGAAGTCAGAGGTCACTTGCTATGTGATTGATACTGAAACTTCATATAACTTACTGTTGGGTCGCCCATGGATCCACAGTAATCTTATAGTTCCCTCCACCCTCCATCAGTGTCTGAAATATGTCGACACTAACAACGAGGTTAAGACGGTGGTCATGGATAAGTAACCGTTTAAGGGGTTAGAAAATTATTTTACTGACTTCATTCTTTACGGTGCTGAATCCGATACTGAACCATTGGCCCATGGTACGGATAGCGGAGAAGAAGCTGATACCGAAGCCGGGCTCGATTATAGTGAAGGTCTTGTACTAAATGACATTGAACCTCTTATAATCGATCTTGACGGTGGTGAATCATCGGATGAAAGTTGTACCTGGCAACTTGCCGATGAAATAATAAAGGATGATTTAGAGTACTCGTGTTGTCTCGATGATGTATTACACAAATTGTATGTCGACCCTAGTTTACACATGCTACTTTGTTCGTCTTGTACGACAACGAAACATATCCAAAGTTCATTCGGAACAACTATGATCCTACCCGCAAAGACAGGGGGTGAAAAAGAAATAGTTTTTGGAAAAGAGGAACCATCCCCTACTCCAGATCTTTTCTTGAACATTAATTCAGATGAAGAAGAACCCGGGCAACATTTATCTCGGTATAGTTCACAAGCAAATGGTTACATGAGGAGGCAAGTCTATGACCTCTTGCTCGGTGAATGTCTTCATTTTGGTCAAGGTGTCAGGGTTCCACCCCGTCCTACCTACGTACCAAAAGGAAAACTGGATAATTATTACAGTCATAAAAGAGATCTAGGTTATGCTTCATCATCTAATGACGAATATTGCCAACAGATCATTAGCCAACTAAGAAATAAGAGTGGGCATTCATCCGATGCTTCAACCTGGGATTTTGACGTGAGCATTGGAGAGAGATTCAAAGCCCTAATGTCGAACATGGCGACAGTTGATCCTTCCACAACCGAAGGAGACGACCAGTTGCCTATTTGGGAAGATCCCTGGATGCATTATATGAATATCCAATACGGCGATCGATTTGAGCAAAGAGAACCTCCAACTAAGGATAAAGTAGTCCAAGTTAATATGGGTGATGAAACTAATCCGAAACCTATATTTATCAGCGGTGATCTTCCATCGGATGAAAAAGAGGAACTAATCACCCTCGTTAAAGAGTATATCAACGTTTTTGCTTGGAACTATGAAGATATGCCGGGACTCGACCTAAATGTAGCAATGCATAGCCTTAATATAAAATCGGATGCTAAACCTGTCAAGCAACAACAAAGACGGTTTCGTCCGCAAATTATGGAGGCAATAGAAGCTAAAGTCAAAAAATTGATCGATTCAGGTTTTGTCAGAGAAGAACAACACCCTGATTGGCTGGCCAATATAGTTCCAGTCCTTAAAAAGAATGGAAAAATCAGAATTTGTATTGACTTCAGAGATCTGAATACCGCCTGTCCTAAAGACGATTTTCCCCTACCCATTACAGACGTTATCATTGATAACACATGCGGGTTTGAGAGAATGTCATTTATGGATGGATTTTCGGGGTATAATCAGATCAAGATGCATCCAGACGATAAAAAACATACAGCATTCAAAACACCCCTTGGTGTTTTTTGTTATACTGTTATGCCTTTTGGTTTGAAGAACGTTGGTGCTACGTACCAACGAGCAATGACGAAGATCTTTTAAGAACACCTTCGGAAGACCGTCGAATGCTACGTTGATGACCTTGTCGTTAAGAGTCGTGATAAAAGCGATCACATTAACGATTGGAAGACGATGTTCGATCTTATGAGGAGTCATCAGTTAAAAATGAACCTGATTAAATCCTTCCTTGGAATGTCGAGCGGTAAATTTCTTGGATTCGTCGTCACCACAAAAGGTATTCATATCGATCCTGATAAGGTGAAGGTGATACATGAGCTGCAGCCTCCGAGAAATCTTAAAGAACTCAGAGGATTGCATGGTCGATTGGCATATATCCGTCGGTTTATATCAAATCTGTCCGGAAAATGTCAACCGTTCTCTAAACTCACAAAGAAAGGCGTATCATTCATTTGGGATGAAGCATGTCAAAAGGCGTTCGAAGATATTAAAACATATCTAGCGAATCCACCTATTCTCGTTGCACCGAAATCAGGCAGACCGTTTTTGATTTATATCAAAGCGACGAGCCATTCGTTAAGTGCATTACTTATACAAGGCGACGATAACGGTCACGAACAAGCTGTGTATTATCTGAGTCGCACGTTGGTAGGAGCTGAATCTCGTTACCCGATGATCGAGAAAGAATGCATTGCCTTAGTATTTGCAATCCTGAAAATGCGACGTTATTTAGTTAGACAGACAATTTATGTTATTTCCAACATAAACCCAATCCGAGTATTCATGACCCAACCGGCCTCCATGAAATGGCGTTTAGCCAGATGGGCTTTACTTTTATCGCAATATGATTTGTACTTCAAGCAATAAAAATCAGTTAAAGGACGAGCTATTTGCGATCTTCTGGTGGAAAACCCTACGAAAGATGTAGTCGAATTGTACGACGATCTGCCAGATGAAACTCACAAAGTTAATACCACTTCATATCAACAAGTGTGGCAGTTATACTTCGATGGGGCTTCCCGCGCAACCAACGTGACGAGCGCGCCCGGATGTTCTAAAATCTCCTCAGGAGTGGGGGTCGTTTTAGTTTCTCCCGAAAAGCATGTCTTACCTAGAGCATACTCATTGACCGAACCATGCTCTATTAATGTGGCCGAGTACAATGCATTGATAATTGGACTTAATTTTGCCAAAGAGCTGGGGGTCGAATACCTTGAAGCTTTTGGGGATTCTTAACTGGTAGTTAATCAGATTCGAGGAGAGTATGAAGTCAGAAATCGAGACCTGATTCCATACCACCAGGTGGCCATCGAGATGGCAAGCTCATTTGAAGAGTTTTTCATCGAATACGTTCCGCATCTCCAAAACGCGTATGCAGACGCATTGGCGGCATTGCCGGTATATTTGGCTCAACCTCCCGAAACAGACTAATTAATTACAGTGAGGACTCACCAGCTTATTGTTCCAATCTACGATTCGATTGCTAAGGAAGCACACTCAACAAGAGTTGAACCCGAAGTTTGAGATTAGCGTTTTCCTATTATCGATTACGTCCTACATGGTATATTGCCTGAAGATGTAAGAGAAAGGGATTCGATTCGGCGAAGAGCGTCGAGATTTTACTACAATGCTGCAGCACAAATGCTGTATCGACGGTCGTACGATGGTCTGTTACTCCGTTGTTTATCCGATAAAGAAGCGGAACAAGCACTCAAAGAGGTGCATGATGGGACATGCGGTGCACATCAGCCTGGTCCTAAACTCTACGACCGACTTAGAAGAATTGGATATTACTGACCAACTATGGTAAAGGATGCAGTCGACTATGCCCGACGATGTCAAGTGTGTCAATTACACGCAAATTATATGCACCAGCCTCCTGAACATCTACACCCGTCAGCAACGTCATGGCCATTTGAAACTTGGGGAATGGATATTGTAGGTCCTATTTTCCCGCCTTCGGTTAAAGGGGAGCATTTCATTCTGGCAATCACCGATTACTTCTCGAAATGGGCAGAAGCAGTTCCACTTAAAGAAGTGAAGACAAGTGATGTTATCAAATTTATTAAACACCATATCATATATCGATATGGTGTCCCGAGGCGAATAGTGCACGATAATGGTCCTCAATTCGTTAGCAACGCATTTATCAAATTCTACGACAAATTCGGGATTAAAGACATTTCATCAACTGCTTATAATCCCACAGCTAACGGATTGGCCGAAGCTTTTAACAAGACTATCATCAAGATTCTGGCAAAACTTGTGAAAACCAATAAACGAGATTGGGACGACAAACTCGGCGAAGCCCTGTGGGCTTATCGTACAACTATCCGTACACCAACCGGAACAACCCCGTATTCCTTAACATATGGGTGCGAAGTCGTCCTTCCGTTAGAAATACAAATTCCTTCCCTCCGTATCGATCTCGCAACGAGATGACGGAAGAGCATCATCAGAAACGTCTCGAGGAATTGGAAGCGTTAGATGAAAATCGCTTGGAAGCTCAGCAACAAATCGAGTTTTATCAAACTAGAATTTCCCGGGCTTTCGATAAAAAGGTCCGACGACGAAGTTTTAAAGAAGGAGATATGGTTCTCGCCGTTCGAAGACCTATGATTCTCAATTCTAAGAAGAAAGGAAAATTCCAACCCAAATAGGAAGGGCCGTTCGTAATAGAAACAGTCTATTCAAACGGTGCGTATCGCCTGATTACCCAGGATGGCAACAAATTAATGATGCTAATAAATGGGAAGTTCCTGAAAAAGTATTATCCATAATATATTCAGGATAACCTATGCAAAACGGGAAGTTCCTAGAGAATCCTGTATAGGATATTTCGGGATAACCCGAGATCAGTTAATTGTCCTAAATAGAAGCTGATCATTTAAATAATCAATTCTTAATTATTATAAAAATGATTAAGAATTCTTTTACTGTTTTTGTTTAGATGAGATTCAATGACGGTTGATCTTTCCTCACAAAACCCCGTAATGTGATCATGGAAGGGAAACTCGATGATTCATAGCCCCACACGCCGAAACCCCCAACGATCGAATCGACCGACGGTAGGCCCATCAAAATCAGTCACGGATTAAAATACTTCAAACTCCCGTTATATCTATTTTATAGCATTCCTAATGCTAAAATTATGATACAATGTCAAAGAAATTCAGATTATCGGTCCGTATCAATCGTCGGATCATTTCGTGTTAAATTCTTGTGTTTGAAATCAAAATTTCCCACCGAGTAGTTTTTGCAATTCAACAAACTCATTATTATTTGTACCCCACTCTCAAATCCCCATTTTGGTCAAACCTTCCTACAGTTAGGACCAAAACCAAAATCCCCTCTCGATTCGTTCCATGAACGAGAGGTCCGCAAATTGAATGATCAAATCTTTAAACAGTTAGGATCATCTCAAATCCCCATTTTGGTCAAACCTTCCTACAGTTAGAACCAAAACCAAAATCCCCTCTCGATTCCTTCCATGAACGAGAGGTCCACAAATCGAACGATCAAACCTTCCTACGGTTAGGATCACCTTGAAACTCCTACTTGGTCAAACCTTACTACAGTTAGGACCACAATCAAAATCTCCTTTCGATTTATTTTTGCGAACGAAAGATCTACTTTTAAATTGAATAATCAAACCTTATGACAGTTAGGATTATTCAAACCAATCCAGATTCTCTTAGTGGAGATCCCACTTCGAGTTTTCTTTGCATCAGAAGATAGAATATAAAATTCTTCCTCTCCGATTTTGGGTTTATCTCTATCAACAAACAAGAGACCAGGAGATAGAATATAAAATTCTTCCTCTCCGATTTTGGGTTTATCTCTACCAACAAACAAGAGACCAGGAGATAGAATATAAAATTCTTCCTCTCCGATTTTGGGTTCATCTCTACCAACAAACAAGAGACCAGGAGATAGGATATAAAATTCTTCCTCTCCGATTTTAGGTTCATCTCTACCAACAGACAAGAGATTGAAAGACTGAATACTTAATTCTTTCTTTATAATTTTGGGATCGTTGTCCTATATAGGAAACGCAACCTACTTATATTTTTAAAATCCATGTCGTTCATGCATGGGGGATGTTATCTTAATCCATTATTGGAGATAATCCTACATCTAACACATGTAGCCTACATATTCAATATTGTAGTTCAAAGTCTAAAAGAGTTTAAGTCTTTTAGCCTAACGTTATATGTGAAACGGACTTAGATAATTCACATACTAGCCCGATTCAAACGGTAGTCGGTAAAGACATATCAAATCCATTTATAGCTGAGGGTTTGCCAAAAATCCTATAAGTATTATGTTTATTTATTCTAAACAAGAATGAGTAATCATAATAAAATTATAGTAAACAAAAGAGTCCACTTCATTCATAAGAACTTTTTGATATAAAAAAAATATCACTACAAGAGAAGAGTTTCCTTTTACTCCAAACATAACTTGTAGTTACAAATTTGCCCTTCGAGTTTTGAGAGTGTTTCCGTGTAAGCTTTTTCAAATTCAGCTTTCAGGTTAGCTCTTAAAGATTCTTCGCTGGTGTTCTGAGCTTGGAGGACTTCTTGGTCCGTCTCAACAAGTCTCTTACCTTGAATTTCCAATTATTGGAATAAGTCGGTTTCGACGTGCTCAGCTTCAGCCAAATCAAGTTTCAGAATACTCTCAGCATCCTTAGCTTCTACGAGCTCCTTTTCCAAACGAGCTATATGAGCTTGACGTAGTTCTAAGGATTGAAGTAAACCAGCCTTAGCCTGCACTTTCTTGGCAATACCCAACCTCATTTGGGTTACTCGATCTCTCAACTTTTAAAGATTGAGCTTTGCTGATTTTTGTGAAGCGTGCTACTCTTGCAGTTTGAGATCTACTTGAGTTGATACATAAGAAGAAACGCCGCTGGTCTTGAGGTCCCTCAGGTGTTCAAATTGCTGTTTTATCTGAGCTAGGTAAGCTTCAATAGAGTCAGCCAATTCAGGATATCCATCTTCTCTGATTCCTGCTACATGGCGATCAAGTGATCTCCTGAAGATGTCGAAGGGTGACCCCTGATGAAGAATCCGATCAATCATAAGGTTCAAAAAATAAACGAAGCTTTGGATATTTGAACAGATGAACGCCTTATCCGGATCCCTATCGGACGCTAGAGCTTTAATAGAGTCAAGCAAGGTTGAGGAAGGCACTGTGATAGAAAAAGAAGAAGATGAGTGCTCAAGACTTAAAATTCATAAATAATAATGAGCCTAAGCGTACCAAGTTTAACAGAAGAGCCTTCAGCATGACTTTCTTGCCCTAATGATATTAATTCGGCCTCCGGGGTAACCAAGGTTGATTCAGGAGCAACAGCCATTGACGCACCCGCTACATCAGATGATTTCTCAACTAAAACATCAGAGAACTTAGGGTCCAAGTTGAGAGGCTCATTGGGAGAGAATTCTACAAACAAAAGAATCACAGTGAGTATAATGGAATGTCAATCTGAAATTTAAAACAAATAATGGGTAAAACTCACCAACTCTAGGCACAACATCGGCCGACGTACCGACTTCTTCAATTGGTCTTGCTTTTGTTGCTACAGGACTAATTTGGAGGGTGACAGTAATTTCTAACATCATGGGATCCACAGGAGTAGTAGGTTGGGATTCAGGAATGGATGATTGAAAATCAAATTCAGTTCCTACCCATGACGAGTGGTCACGACCCTCAGGATGATCAGAAGTTCCGGTGATTATATGTGACGCCCCTGGGTTCACACACGGCTGCAGTCCGAGGTGAAACCATGGATGTCAAACCTGCCATGCACCACACCGTGCGATAACACATTTCACCATCACAATCACTATCACTCTAGTGGAATCATCAACAGGTGTAAGTACAAAGCAAGTAAAAAGTGAATCAACAATACTGGATGAAATGATAGAACATAATACATCTCATCAACGGAATAAACTGAAGAACATAGTCAAGGTCTGAAATGAAATAAACCGGAGTTCTTACAAGTCTTAAATACAGTAAGTCTGAGTAAAGGAAATAAGGTGACACAGCCTTTACAACTTCTAGAATAAACTCTCAAATGTCTGACAACACTACAGTGGAGCTCAAAGAATATAATACATAGATAATATAAAAAAAACTGGACACTAAAGTAGTCCGCTAACCACCTGCGACTCTCC
>BQKN01065641.1:1304233-1335098 GCA_022839385.1 Asparagus kiusianus | reverse complement strand
CTCATATTCACACTTATAAGTTGTCAAAATCAACGGGGTCTTACATTATAGCTGTATCAGTTCCAATAACTAGTCCTATAATTCGAATACTTATATGATTACTCAAAAAATGAAGTTAAAGAAAAATAATAATACGGAGTCTACAGAACAAAGGTCTTACTCTCAGAAGGACCCGCTTCTGTTGAACTAACTCCACAGTTGATCCTGTGGCTGCATCAGGAGTTTTCCCCGATAATAAATCGGAGATATACTAGTGATCACCCTCTGAGAGATCGAGATCGAGGTTATGCTCGTTGAAGTCCTCGACCTCTGTCGTATGTATGGCTTCTCCTCCAGCAGATTCTTTCATTATGGCATCTACAGAACGTATTGAATCATGAGTAACATATATACTTATATGAACTCCCCCAAAAGAGAGACTAGTTTTACCTTTGTTAATCGGGATGGATTCGAGCGCTCCACTACTCGCACCCACTTCTTTTAGTTTGACTAAAAGGAGATAAAGTGCACAAGTCATTAGAAGAGGCACGCGATCTAACTCATTCATCTTTCGAAATTGTCTTCCAAATGGAGAAAGATCCGTACCTGTACTTGAGGCTGATGGATCAACATCAGAAGCTGCAGGAACACCGGCGATTTCATCTTTAAGTGCATGCTGCATTTGTTGAACGAAGCTGGGCGCCTCAGCTTCTATACCACCGGGAGAAGCAATGTCTGCCCGAAATTCTCCTTCTTCTTGACTCCCTACAAGAATTGAGTGTAAGATAAGCCTGAGTATGAAGAAATGTAAGAGCAGTAAAGTGAAAATAAAGACAAATCTTTACCTTGTTCGGCTGAAGAAACACTGCGGTCAGATGTCTCCTCTAAAGCGGGAAGACGAACACGTGGCTTAGAGGCGGCCTTCTTCCGTCTCTTTAGTGGACGCGCCTCATCCTGAACTCCAGATCCTTCGTGACGATGTTTGGTGTGTAATTTAGTTCTGGGAGGGACCTAGGTTTGAGCTTGAGCGGAAGATTGAGATCTTTGCCGACGAGCAAGAGGCACTGTATCTTCTTCATCCTCTTCATCTCCACTGAGGACCTCTACCGTCATCCGATTAGGATAAGTCATGACGACTCTCTCTCTCCTTCTTTTCAAAGCGTCTTGTGGTTGGGAAGGAGCAGCATAGTGAGCTCTGCGAGCAGTGGAAGGGTTTACAAGTCCGCTCTCAAAGAAAGAATCGGGGAGACCAACTGTCTCTCCTTTATTCTTTTGTTCAGCCTCTGCTTCTGTTTCCCCAGAACTTGAATCAGTCTCACCCGCTCTCTCAGAAGTTTCTGTTTCATCAGTATGAAACTCTTCTTCACTATCAGTTGGGTGGGCCGGTTCCTTTCCCTTTCTGGACGATTTGGCAGCCTCTTGCCTTCGAGGTGATAATATGGTTTCACGGGTCACTTCTGTTGTACACCGTGGGGTTGCCTCTTCTTCTGAGTCTGATATCCTCCTATTCCGAGTGACGATATTAGCAGCTATCAGCCACTTACAATAGAGGAAGGTCATTCGTAGAGGCGACACTTCCAAGGGGAGATCAAATTTAGCATTTGTGCAGCCGGCAATGCTCCAAAACCAAGCTCTTGCCCCATCGATAAGTCTACCTCGGAAGCTAAGTTTACGGTTCGGGTTGCCGACGTACATTTGGTCATAGCCGAATTGACGGGCAAATCGACATGGAAAATAAGGTTCAATATGACAAACATCTCTCACCCTAAACAATAGATAACCATGTCGAATGTTCATCAGCCATCTGAAGCACCCGACATCCAAGATGGTGCGATTCTGCCTTGGGTCTTCAGCATCTAATAAGGTCGTATTATACGTACCGGAGAATCGAGGGAAGCAGGGGAAGAACTCCCCACATTTGTGAATTTTGAATTGCCTCGTTATGTCCATCCATCGGTGTTTGACCCATTTGCAACCCTTAAGAGTCTGCAACAGAGGAAGGCTAGGATCCACCGTCTCAGGAGCCTCCATTAAATCTGGCTGGTGAAGTACCAACCAGGTCATCAGATAAGTGTAAGGTAGTTCCAGCTTTGGAACGGATACGCTGGTGGAGGGTTTCTTTTTCTCTCGAGTGAACATGGAGACTAATTGCCGTAATCCACTGTGAATACCGGCCACCATGGCAGGAAGCAAAGATAATTTACGACCTGTAGCTAACTGGACGGCTGGATACAACACTTCAATCGGTATAGCATCAGAGGATTGATAGGGAACTACACACCTTTTCAACCATAAGGCTAGAAAGCTAGCCAGCAGGGTGGTAGGATGGATCGGAACACCAGCTTGCCACAAATAAGAATAGAATTTAGTACCGTGAGGAAATCCGTCTTCTGAATGAGAGGTATAAGATTGTGCGTTCGTCTTCTCAAACAGCCGGTTGATTTCATTCGGAGTCAAAGGAGATAATCCGCACACTTCTTCCGAACGATTTTTAAGGTTTTTGAATAGATAATCGGCGAATTGTTTTAAGCTAATCTGGGGAGATCTCTTCTTACCTCTAGTCTCCATCTCAGCCATAGCTATGTGATAATGACAAGTCAATTCCCATATAGTGTCGTGGGTCACAGTTGACCGATCTTTCATCTTATTCAGCTGACTGGCGGTTGGGAAGAATTCTTGATACGGGACATCACCTATAGGCAAACCAGACACCTTCATCATCTCATGCAGTGGTAACCCGAGCTCTCCATTCTTAGTGAAGAATGTATTGGTGTTAGGGTTATAGATCTTGAACAAACAGAGGAAATGACCTACACTGATCTGCAGACCATACATACTGGCACGGATCGGGACTGACAACCCTAATTCTGCTAATTCTCGCCCCCAGTGATTCAATACATATCGGGTCATTCTGGTTCACCACTTGTCTCCAAAATAATGGACCCATCCATAACATCTGAAATTCTATCTAGGTAATCTCTTTCCCGCTGCCGCTAACCGATTCTTCACGGTATTTGCCTGTGCTGCCATTTCATTCTGAGGTATATTATCTTGGCCTAAGACACCCGGATGAAGTCCTCGTACAGAGGCTCTATCACTGGAACCCGGGGCGGCTTCCTTCCCAATGAAACCACAGTGAATACGGTCGTGGTTTTCGGTCAACCTCCAGAACATTTCACGTCCAACTGACAAGTTCCTAAACTTTAACAGTGAATGCTCACGAGGAATCCGAGGTAGATATAAGAATGATGACCCGCTCCCATATAACCACTGCGCAGGCCTGCAAGAAACAATCTCCGGATCTTTTACGGAGTCACCAAACAAGAAATCTGGCTTCCTTATGCACTGGTTCGAGTCTTGCTCTGAAATTAAAGTGGCGTCTGTGATTAACCATCACAGAATACGATAACTACCTCGCCGAATCAACTCTCTGGCTCCTTCGCTGTAGTCTGGCTTGAATTAGGGAGATGATTCGATTAACAGAATTCCCTCATAATAGGAGTGAGTAGCACTACTTTGGCCCGTAACCTCATCAACAGTGAAGATTGCAGAAGAAAAATGGACTGATAAAGGAAACATACACATAAATTGTGTAAGAATGGTCCTAAAATTTTAGGGAAAGCGGTATATCTTACTCCATAAGATATAATCACCACCTCATAACAGGTGCGACGATTTTCCATCTATCACGTGTATAAAAGAGTTATGCGTTACTATGCACGAGCATTATAACGGCATATCAAAACCTTTCAACACACGTGGGATGATATGAAATCGCCCATGTATATTCTGAAGTGTGTTTTGTCCAAGCAAACAAACACTTTCTAGCGTCGATCCCCTCAAAGGAGGATACCGGCTCTTCACGAATGTATCTCAAAGGATACAAACGAGGATTTGCATACAAATACAGATATGTACATATGAAATTAACAAAATATAGTATTTAAATTGGTGAAAGGGTGAATGAGATATACCCCCATGTGAAGCAGTAACGGGATCAGCCCCTTCAGTGTGCTGGACAGTCGAACGGCCACGGGGAACTCGAGATCTATGCCGCGACATGATGAATATATGATCTACATTGAAATCCAATGGGAAAGTTAGGATTTTGAGCATGGAATTGACAAAAAATATCACAAAATACAGTGGAAATACGTATGCAGAGGGAGGAATTAAAGAAAATCAAAATTTCAAAAGAGGGAGAGGGGGAGAAAACCTACCAAATCCGAATGAAATCTCCCCAAACAAGAGCTCCACACAAATCAGAAACGAAGAGGAGAAGAAGAGGCAGAGAACTAGTCGAAAATCTTGAAGAAATCGCCCAAAAAGATCGCTAAAAATCGACGTGAAAAAACCACCGAAAAACCCTAAGTCGGGGTTTTATAACCCCGACTTCGCTGAGCGAGACAGACTTCACTGTCTCGCCGTGCGAGACAGTATATACTGTCTCGCACCACGAGACAGCATATACACAGCGAGACAGTATAAGCTGTCTTGTATCACGAGACGGCAACGATTATTTTGAGTATAATAGGCGATATCATGGTGTTTCGATACACATGAATACTCCAATAGGTACACGAGTCTAAACTGTTTCCCTACCCTCAACAGGAAGTTTCTGGAGAATATTAATCTGAATATTCTTAAGGATAACCTGACGAACTCCCAATGGATGTATAAGTATCAATTTGGTGACAAAAGCTGAACTCACAAGAACAAATACCAGTTTCGAATCAAGATCTCGATAACGGTCAAGCGATAAACGCAATGCCGGGAGAATTTTAGCTATTCTACAAAGAACTGAATAGACTAAAAGAAGAAGAGAGCAAAGGTTGAAGCCATTTACAGGTCCTTCTACACAATCTACTCAACCAAGTATTGAAGGGATCGTAAGTAAAATCTATCTTATCCAAAGTATCCCAGACTCCTCTATAAAAGAATGAGTCTGGAATACTTTGGAGGGGGTATCTATAGGCGTTAAAAAATGCTAATAGATATCCAAACATAGAAAAGATCACCCAAAAAATCATAAGAATTGATCTCATACTATTCCAGAAAGATCAAGATAGTATTTACTGTCTCGCTAGCGAGACAGTGTTTACTGTCTCGTAGCGAGACAGTGTTTACTATCTCGCCAGCGAGACAGTGTTTACTGTCTAGCAGCGAGACAGTGTTTATTGTCTCGCCAATAAGACAGCTTTGAAATGATTAAAATTACATAAATAACTGCCACACACGTGTCCATTAACTGCCAAGGGACGTGGAAAACATCATGGGCGAAAATCATGTGAATAACTGCCAAAATAACGAAGTTTGAAACGTGGAAAAGCGGTTACAGCAAAAACTGCCATGCAGTTAGTTTTTCCGAGACAGCAAACACTGTCTCGGCCGCCGAGATAGTAAACACTATCTCGCCGGCTTAACTTTGTCGTTTGTTGTATTTTTTTTCAGTTATGTGTCCCAGAGGCTATAAATACCCCTAGGATCATTACTGACGAGGATCGAGTATTTATCGAGCAATTCAGAGCAGAGAGAGCAGACAGAACAGTGAGACTTGAGTTCTTGGTGTGATTCCTTGAGATTCGAGCTATGACTTGATCTTAAGAAGAGTGATCGTCTTACTTTGATAAGATCTTCACTTCAAATTTCTACTTCGATAAACGAAGGAAGAATCTCTAAACCCCTTCACGATCTGTGATTTGGTGGTCCACGAGCCAAAGCACTCCCGGCACAGGCAAAGTCCCACAAAACAAGAATCGATAAACGATTTTTGTGTTATTTTCTCAAGAGTTGTAATTTTTATTTTGTTGTGTAAAAGAAGTCTTATAAAAAGACTATCTCTTTTGAATTTGTTGTAATCGATCGAAGATATGATGAATTCCATAACAAAATCAAATTTTGACGAAAACACCAAATAGGTTCGGTATTGATCAAGAGGTCAAGACCTCTCATTTGATAGCCATCATTAGCTATTTATAGTGGAAGAGAAGCATGACTACTCCCTCAAATTATAGGATTGTGGTTGAGAGGGGCCATAACTCCATCCCTTAAATCTTGGGATGTGACCATTAGAGGTGAGGAGAACCATACTTCATCCCTTAGATCATGGAGAGTTAGGGTACCCACTCCCACATTTTAAGCTCAAGTGGCTGACTTGGTCTAGCTGTACAGGCGAGCTTGTCATTGCAGGTGATCTTGGGATGTCAGGCGAGCTGGAAAGCTTTTGGGCGAGCAGGCGAATCTGTACGCGAGCTTGGGTCATACAGGAGAGCTTCTAGCTGTCAGGCGAGCTATCCTTGTGCAAGCGAGATTCCAGCCATCGGGCGAGCTTACCTTATGCAGGCAAACTTCTAGCATACAGGCGAGGCTGTGCAGGCGAATTTCTAGCATGTAGGCGAACTTCTAGCTTGTAGGCGAGGATGTGCAGGCGAATTTCAAGCATGCAGGCGAGGCTGTGCAAGCGAACTTCTAGCATGCAGGCGAGGCTGTGCAGGCGAATTTCAAGCATGCAGGCAAGACTATGCAGGCGAGGCTATGCAGGCGAGGCTGTGCAGGCGAGCCAGCCTCATTCAGGCGAGCTAAACTCCTTTGTAGGCGAGCTCCAGAATCATGCTACAATGAACAGGTCATAACTTTCAAACCGTAAGTCGAAATTAGGCGAATTATATATAAAAATCGACTATCTCGACAAGATGGAGCCGACCAAACCCACCCTATAAGGTTCGGTTTGCTCCTGTCTATTTTTCTAAATTCCTTCCGGTTTGAGAGATATCAGCGTTTTTCCCTTTTTTGCCATTTCGGGTGCCATTTCGGGCGAGGTTTTAGCAGTTTTGTTCTTAACTTTTCTGATAGGGATTAAATGCAATTTTTATTGCCTACAAAGGTGATACGTGAGAGGCCAACACTTGAGGTTGTATTGTGTAGTTACAATTGTGAGAGATTGTGAAATTTTTCAGTGAGCTAGAAAACCGTGATTGTGAGGTGTAAACATTTTAGGTGAACGTTGAAAACTCGTCGTGTTAGTGAATTCTCCACGGGAGTGGGGAAGGGAGACGTAGGTTAGAAGGACCGAACTCTATGATTATTTTCTTGTCTTTGCATTGGTTATTGTAGGGTCAAAAAATTAAAGATTGATTGACTCTCTTATTTTAAGAAACCTAGGTTCGATCACTTGGTACGAAACCCATAAAATCACTCACACACTCTCTCGATTATAGATGAAGAGAAGATTAATTCAGCTCCTCTTTGTTTAACGTGGGCTCTTCATGGTGAAAGGTTGCTTCCCTTGATGCTTGAGTTGAGATTACCTCCCATTAATGATTAGAGCAAGATTGCTGGAGCTTCTGAGGTTCGTTAGAATACTAGAACCGAGGTTTGAATTCCAGATCTATATGCAACAGATCTGATCTCTGATGATTTCCAAAAGCTTTAGAAGTCCAAAACTAATCAACCCTTATCTACGTAGCCATCCATGGCTATTTATAGGGTTTAAGCACGTCACTGATGTGCTAAGATCATGGGTAGAAGGGCGTAACTACCTCCTCCAAATCAGTGAAAATCGTAACGTGCTCCTGAAGATTATCACACGTGGCTGACTAAGTCTTCGGGGCCGATACAGCTAGATCTTATGTGGACGATGAGCCTCATTGCATGGTGAGGTTTATTTGATTGGACGAGTCTTAATATGCAGTGAGGTTCGTCTTATAAGGCCAGCTTTGTAGTATAGCGAACTCTGTCTTCACTGACTTCGTCTGACGAGCTTCGTTCGTTTTCACTAACAAACTTCGTCTTCGATAGCTAAGTCCAATTGCATAGCAACTCTTATGAATTTCCCTTAGACGAACTTCGTCTTCACTGACGAGCTTCAAGTCTAACGACGAGCCTCATCTTCACTGATGAGCTTTATGTCTGATGACAAACTTTGTTTTCATTGACGAACACCTCCGATGATGAACTCTAAACCTCGTACCGATGACAAGCTTCGAACCTTGTTTCCAACGACGAGCTTTGTCTTTGGTGTCAACTCTCATTTCCAATGAACCTTGTTTCCAACGACGAGCTTCGTCTTTGGTGTCAAGTCTCATTTCCAATGATAAGCTTCGAACCTCGTTTCCAATGACGAGCTTCACATCTTGTTTCCAATGACAAGCTTTGTTGTTTGAGATGAGGTCCGTCATTGTAATGACCCTCGTCGTACTTGTTGTGAGCTTCAATGCTCTAAGGCCAAATGATTAGCCGATGATCTATGAAGATCCATGAGAGTGGAGGAGAGATAGGCTTTTTGACTAGCCTCTCAATCTCCTCCTCCCTTTCATGTTGATCATGCCTATTTATAGGCTTAGGACCATTATGGAGTAAGTTAATAGGCTTTAACTCCCCTTATAATGAGGGAGTTAGTGGTCATTAACTCCCATTTAAATGAGTAAGTTAGTGATCATTAACTCTCCTTAAATGGGTGAGCTAGTGGTCATTAACTCTCCTTAAATAAGTGAGTTAATTATCATTTACCCTCCTTAAATGTAGCCTCTGAATATTATGATAGACGAGGTTCGGCTATGCACGAGGTTCATCAATAATGGCAACGACGAACTTTATCTTTAATGACGAACTTCGTTTCTGGACGAACTTCGTCTTTAATGATAAACTTCGTTTCAACGAACTTTATCTTCAATGATGAACTTCGTTTCTGGAAGAACTTCGTCTTTAATGATGAACTTCGTTTCTGGACGAACTTCATCTTTAATGACGAACTTCGTTTCTCGACGAACTTCATCTTTAATGACGAACTTCATTTCTGGGCGAACTTCGTTTTCAATGACGAAGTTCGTCTTTTGAGGGGTGAGGTGCCGTTTGACGAGGTTCGTCTGCGGATGGACTTCGTCTTCAATGACATTCATCATCATGATGGGCTTCGTTGGCTAAGATGAGGTTCATTATGATGATGAGCCTCGTCATGCTTGTAGCGAGGTTCAACCTTGCTTTATTCTTTGGCATTTTTTAGTGTCTACAGTTATTTGCCCACTATTTTGTTTATATTATTTCATGTTTATTTTACCCTTGTGTTAATTACATATCCTTGCACATATAAGTTATTGAATATCATTCTTGCTAGGATATTATTAATAAGTTTTATATTAGCAATGAAATCGGATTAGATTAGAAAATATTCTATTCACCCCTCCTCTAGGATAATTTCATAAGTGGCCGACGCCTAGGACAATAACAGAGATGAGAAGCTTCATGGGGGCTTGCTAATATTTGTGCAAGTTCATTCAACATTTTCCTACTTATATGACACCTTTACATAGCCTTGCAAAGGCGAATGTTCAGTTTGAGTGGGGGCGAATGCATGAGGAGGCTTTTCAGTTACTGAAAAGGATGATCTCGGAGGCACCGGTGTTAGCATTGCCGAATTTGCAGAGGGCTTTCGAGGTAGAGATCGACGCTTCTAGTTATGCTATGGGCGCCGTGTTAATACATGATGGGAAGCCGGTAGAGTATCATTCTGAGATATTCATGGGTGCTATTCAGATGTACTTGACTTATGACAAGGAGTTTAATGCACTTTATCAGGCGATCAAGCATTAAATGGTGTATTTGTTAGGTAAGGAGGTGGTTGTTAGGTAAGGTGGTGGTTGTGCACTCAGATCATAAGCCATTGGAGTTTCTACATGCCCAGATGAATCTACAGCAGGCACGACATATAATGCAGATGTCCTATTTGATGGTGTTCAACATCGTCATTAGGTACAAGAAAGGGGCGACGAACAAGTTGGTCGATATGTTATCTTGACCTCTAGTTAGAGCTTTATTGATGGCGACACGTATTCAGCCCTTGGTTTCTTTAGAGTATGTGCAGATGTACACATCCAATAGAGACTTCAACAATGTGTTCGAGTAAGTAAAGGCTGGTCGAAGGGAGGAGTATGAGAATGGAGCTGATGGTTTGTTATATCATGGGTACATTGCTTTGCATTTTGGAGGATGGCAATAGGTTGTAGTGGATTGGAGAAGCACATACATCACGTGTACAATGTCATTTTAGGATTCAGAAGACGCTTCTCAATCTGTAATGCCATGTCTTTTAGTCGAAGATGTTAGAGGATGTTACCAAGTATGTTAGAGGGTGTAAGCTTTGTTGCATATCTAAGCCTTCTAATAGAAAGAGGGGATTGTATCTACCACTGCCAGTGCCTTCTAGTCCGTGAGAGAGTATTTCTATGGATTTCTTAGGAGAGTTGTCAACGACCAAGCACGGGCATGATTACTTGTTCGTTATGGTTGACCGGTTTAGCAAGATGATGATCTTGATTCCTTGTAAGAAGACTGTGATGGGAGCGGGTGCAGCGCAGTTGTTCTTTGAACATGTGTGGAAGCATTTTGGGTTGCCGAGTTCGATTATTTTAGATTAGGATAATTGGTTTCTAGGGAACTTTTGGGATTCTTTGTGGATTTTTATGGATACTAAATTGAAGAAGAGCACGACCTTTCATCCACAAACAGACGGGCAAATAGAAGTAGTCAACTAGACTATGATTCACATGTTGAGGGGGCATAATTCTAGGCATCCCAAGACTTGAGATGAGATCTTACCTTACCTTCAGTTTTCTTTCGACAGTGCTATTCATGGAACTTTGGAAAAATCATCGTTTGAGACGTGTTATGGGTTTTTACCTCTAAGTCTGTTCAACTTAGTATTCTCTAGTGAAGCTATAGCCGATGGCAAAGAGGGGAGATAAAGACAACATGTTCAACGATTTCTAGAGAAGATTGCATAGATTCATGCTACGATTGAAGCTCAGTTGAACAAGTCATAAGCAAAATACAAGACAAAACATGATCAACATCGAGTTCCTTGTAATTTCGACGAAGGTGACATGGTGTGGCTGAAGTTAAGTAAGAAGCAGTTAAAAGTAGAAGGGAAGAAGTTGAAGCCTATATGATATGGTCCATTTCAAATTCTTGATCAGATCGGTGACAACGCCTTCAAGCTGGATTTGCTACCTTACTTAGGCATGTATTCAGTGATCAATGCTGAGTATCTGATGTTTCTTGAGCCTCTATTGCTGGACGATGAAGGTGACGACAAAGTGATCTTGCCGCATATTGAAGACTTATGGTTTGATAGAGAAGAGCCATTGAAAGAGGATTACATTTTGCAATGTAAGGTGACTACGACTAGACGGGGGACGAATGAATAGTTTCTGGTTGGACATCAAACTCACGTTCCTAGCAAGGCCATGTGGTTCAACAAAGAAGAAGGGGCTTGAGAGTTCCCTCAGCTAAAGTTTTAACTTGAATGTAACTTTAAGTTTCTAAAGGGGGAGCCATGATACGGGTGTATCTTCTCTCATCTTCGGGATCTTAGCGATTCTCATGGGAGTTTGAATATACATGATTCTCATGGTAGAGTGAGAATAGAGGCGTGGATGGAGCCGTTGGTGGAGGCGAAAGATGTCAAAATAGGAAAACAAAAAAAATCAAGAAATGACAAACAGAATCTGGCTGGTCGACCGGTTGGTT
Organism: Asparagus kiusianus; assembly: GCA_022839385.1. Classification (NCBI taxonomy): domain Eukaryota; kingdom Viridiplantae; phylum Streptophyta; class Magnoliopsida; order Asparagales; family Asparagaceae; genus Asparagus; species Asparagus kiusianus. Next base: position 1,323,596 of record BQKN01065641.1, on the reverse strand, counting down.
GACACCGGTTGACCGACGAGGCCATATCGGTCGACCGACCAACCAATGTCGGTCGACTGAAAGCGTGCACGATTACACAGTTGAAAACCCTATCTCTGGATGGTCGACTGATATTGAATATCGGTCGATCGATGGCGCTTCCTGGACGAATTAGGACTCTTATTTGATGTGTATTCCAAGTTGTTTGACAAATAAATAGGGATTGTTTAGGGTTTCTAAACATCAGATTGGATTAAAAAGAGAATAGAGCGGTTGTTCTTTATTCTAGCGAGATTATGAGGGAGAAATTTTGTAATCTTTTAAATTTTCCATAATCTGGAGAAGGTATTTTCCTTCGCCAATTGAATAGTTTTGTGTGACTTTACTGTTTTCTTCTTAATCCCATATTTGATAATTCCGTGATCAAAGGTGCTTGCACGATGACTCGTATTAAATACGTGCGTGTTTGAGAGGATGTCTTTCATGGACGGGTACATACAACTAAATCAAAATGCATCTAGATGATAAAAAACACACATATTTTAGAACACCTTTAGGAGTATACTGTTATACAGTGACGCCCTTCAGTCTGAAGAATGTTGGAGCTACCTACCAACACGCTATGCTGGAGCTACCTACCAACACGCTATGAATACGATATTTCGTGAAAATTTGCATAAAATAGTGGAGTGCTATATTGATGACCTCATGATCAAAAGTCATCACAAACAAGACCACGTTGGTAGCCTAAGAACGGTGTTCAAAGTCATGCAAAATGACCAACTCAAGATGAATCCAACCAAATCCTTCCTAGGGGTATCATTGGGCAAATTCCTTGGGTTTATTGTAACATCCATGGGAATACACGTCGATCCCAAAAAAGTAAAGGCCATTCAAGAGATGCCACCTCCAAAAAATTTCAAAAATCTCAGAGGTTTACAAGGACAATTAGCCTACATCCGATGGTTTATCACTATTTTGTCTAGGAAATGTTAACCATTCTAAAGACTAATGAAGAAAGGTAATTCATTCATCTAGAATGACACTTGCTAAGAAGCATTTAATGAAATCAAACCTTATCTCACAAAAAAGAAGCATTCTGTGCACATATCTAAGAAGCATTCTTGGTAGGTGTCATTCGTGGAAGGTGTCATTCTTGAGCAAGGTTATGTGGTTCAACAAAGAAGAAGCATTCTGTGCCCATATCTAAGATAGTGGGATTCAATCCCGTACCTAGCGAAGTTCAATCTAATTAACTTCACGCCGTTTGATAGGAAAGGTTCGCCCACTTAGCACCTAATTTATTTCAAGTCCAACCTAGGAGTGATCTTCGAGAATGAACCCCTGATGATTCGGTCATTCATGGGCACCCTTTGAAGGGCGGCCTTCGATTGGTATCGACGTCTCAAGCCGGGGAACATCAATTACTGGGATGACATGGAAAGCTCGTTCCTTAACAACTTCTTCGACGATGACACTAACGTAATAAGGTAATGAATTGCAAGGATCCTATCATAGAGGAGTCCATCTTGCAGACTTGCCATAACAATCTCTCCATCGATGTCCTCGAAGTCATAGGGGTTGTCCCCTCAACCACATGGAAGGAATTAAAACAACATGGAGAACAGATCGAGCGCTTCCTCAAAAGAAAGGAGCTCGAGAGAGGCCAACCGATGACTATAGTACTTACAACTATTGATGATATTCATCAACAGCCACCTTGGAGGTAACAAGGGACTCTTAATCCGAAGTTCTAGGAGGAGTATTCTTTCGAAGATGATGAAGTTTCAACCATCTTCATGTACCTCCTTACCAACGACAAAATCAAGCTACCACCGATTACAAATCAGGAGGAAGCAAACAAGACTTCGGATCCTAAGTACTGTACGTACCACAGAAGGGTCCATCACCCCACTAAGACTTGTGTTACACTAAAAAACAGCATTCAAGCCGAATGAGAACGACTTCCTCCGATAGGTATATGAGGTCAAACTGTTCCCATCCTCCAATGAGTATAAGAGGTTAAATTTATTCTCTGTGATACTCCAATGGGTATACGAGTCTAAACTATTTTTTTTATTTCCAACGGGAAGTTCCTGAAGAATATTACACATAGTATTCTTAAAGATAACTCGAGATCAAAGGTTCGTTTAAGTCTACGCCTAATACGCGTTGCCGGATAGCCTATTCCCGTAACGATGATAAAGTCTATGTATTCAATATCATAGTACTAAGTCTAAGAGAGTTAACTCTTTTAGCATAATGTTACATGCAGAATGGACTTAGACAATCTATATGGTAGCCCGACTCAAACGGTAGTCGGTAAAGGCTTATCAAATCCGTTGATGGTTGAAGAATTGCCAAAAATCCTATAAGTCCGATAGTCATTGACGCACTAGCTTCATCAGTTGGTCTCATAACTTGAGCACCCGAGACAACATCAATTCTAGCTGAAGTCTCCATGAGGAACTTTGAACACATTTGCAATGATAGCCGTATCAGCTCCAAAAGCTGATCCTACAACAAAAACTCCCCTGTGGTTAAATAAATAACTAACGGGATGTAAGGGTAAAATCTATACCTGCAGAAGAACCAAGCCTCAATAATTAGTCCTACAGCCTTGATATTTACGCCGGTCAACGCGTTCCAATGAAAGTCAATGCCAGTCAATGCGTTGTAATGAAGGACAATGCTAGTCAAAGCATTGCGAGGAAAAGTCAACTCCAGTCAACACATTGTGATGAAGGTTAATGCGTCGATAATTTTTAGCCGAAACAAGACTCAGATCAATTTCAGGTCAAAGGATGATCCTAGGGAGTTAAACCATAATTCAGATATGAATCCCTAAAGAAGATAGTCAGTTTAACATCGACTCAACGACACGAGCTAAGATTAGAAACCAATACACCAGTTTTAGTTCGAGGCTTCAACAACGGTCATACGATAAACGTAGCACCCGCAAAATCTCAACTATTCGACAAAATACTGAATAGACTAAGAATTAAAGAAGTCAAGAACTAAAGCTAATTACAAGTCCTTTTACACTGGTTGAAGGTGGGGCCTATCACATCCAAAGTATTTTAGGCTCTTCTATAAAAGAAACGAGACTAAAACACTTTGAGGGGGTATCTGTAAGCATCAAAAATTATCTATGGGTTCACGCACATAGCTTGAGACAGAGAGAAGTTGATAAATATTATTATCCAAGTCAAGAAAGATTATCTGACGTCAACAAGCAAATGAAGCGAGTCGACGAAGCGTAGGAACCAACAGGATGATAGAATGAGGAAGAAACAATCCGATCGGGAATTACATTTCACTCACAAAAGACGAAGCGCCACTCGTGTATTGTTCACTCCACATATTATTCACTTATGAGAGTTGTATTTCTCGTATCTGGCTTTCTGATGCAGTTTGAATCACCTTATTCTTAGGTCGGACAAGAGAGTTAGAGCCAAAACACTCTAGACAGTCTAGACTGTTTCGCACTTACGAGATATCAATTGTGTCTCACACATTTTAGCCATGATACAATTCGAATCTGAAGAGTCTCAAACAATAAAAGTTATAGGACTCTTTTTCATCTTTCCCACGCATCTTTAATCATCTCATTTTGAGGTTAAACGAAAGAGTTAAGACCAAAATACCCGAGACAGTCCAAGCTATCTCGGACATGTGTGAGACAGTCGAAGTGACTCGGGCCCAGGTCAGCTCCCGATGTGTTTTCTGATAAGATTGGCTTCTACAATTCCTTGGATAATCCATAAACATGTAGGATTATCCTTAAATATGTGAAAGCTATTACACAACCGAAAACCCACCTAAACAGATAATAACGGTTGTTCTTCAACCCTATCCACAAACACGACATTCCTATCCACAAACACGGCATTTAAAGCCTATAAATACACTCCTAGCACCCTCATAAGAGGAGATCTAAAGGGAGCCATAAATTTCAGAGGATCTAGGGTAAGGTTCTAATGAATTTCAGAGGAGGGCTAGCAGATCTTGGTGAACTTCAGCATAAAGAGGGAGCTATTCGAAGGATCTGAGGCCCGTTTCCCCTTTCCTCCGGATCAAACTTGGTTTTGATCTCGAGAAGAGTCGTAATCTCACTTGGTCAAGATTATCACTTTACAATTATTTCTTTTGTGAAGCAATAGCATTGAATTTTAATTCTGTCAACCAGATCTAATCTGCGGTGGTCCACGGACTAACGCATCCCCAGCATAGGCAAAGTTTTCACGTAAGCAACGGATGATAAACGTCTTCTGCGTGTGTTTGAAGAGAGTTATAATTTTTGTTTTATTTGTGTAAGCGAGTAGTCTTATAAAAATACTAACTCTTATGGATTCATTGTAATCGTTTTATTCTCAAGTTTTTAATATGGTCGCCCTTGCTACGGCTTTTCATGACCAAGTCATCAACATAGCACTCAATGGTTTTCCGGATATGTTCTTGGAAAATCTTTGTCATAGCTCGTTGGTATGTAGCACCAGTGTTTTTTAGGCTGAAGGGCATAACTGTGTAGCAGTAGATGCCGAGCGATGTTCTGAACGAGGTATGCTTCTCATCGTCCGGGTATATCTTGATTTGATTGTAACCCGAGAATCCATCCATGAAAGACATTCTCTCAAATTTGAAGGTGTTATCGATGATGACGTCTGTGATGGGAAGAGGGAAATCATCCTTTGGATAAGCAGTATTCAGATCTCTGAAGTCGATGCAGATTTCTATTTTCCCATTCTTTTTAAGGACCGTGATAATATTTTCTAACCAATCATGATGTTGTTCCTTCCTAATGAAGCCTGAGTCAATCAGCTTTTTGACTTCAACTTCAATTGCCTCAATAATCTACAAACGAAACCATTTTTGTTGTTGTTTGACTGGTTTGACATCTAGTTTGATGTTAAGGTGGTGCATCGCAACATTTAGGTTGAGTCCTGGCATGTCTTCATAGTTCCACGTAAAGACATCGATGTATTCCCTGATGAGGGCAATCAACTCCTCCCTCTCTTTTCACGAAAGGTTGTCTCTGATGAATATGTGCTTCGGATTTGCTTCGTCGCCCATGTTGACCTGGACCACCTTATCCTCGGTAGAAAGTTCACTTTGCTCGAACCTATCACCGTACTGGATGTTCAAGTGATGCATCCAAGGATCTTCCCAAGTTGGTAACTGATCGTCTTCCTATATCATTGCAGGATCGACTGTGGCCATATTTAACATTAAGCCTTTGAATATTTATCCAAGGCTAACATTAGAGTCCTAATCCGAAGAAACTAATTTGTATTCCTCTCTGTTTGGGTTGGATGACTGGTTATTAGCCTGCCAATAGTATTCGTCAGAGGACGGAGAACTATATTCTAGGCCTCATCTATGTCCATAATAATTGTCAGGTTTCCCCTTTGGTACATAGGCAGGCTAGGGTTCTTTCTTCATTCATTTGGTAACTGGTTTCTGTTGGGGCTTCTCAGAAGGCTTAGGACAAGCTGAAACCACCCACAACTTAGCCAGAGTTTTGGCATTTAGGTTGGAAACTTTCGAGTATCTGTATTGGTACTCATTTCCACTCCTGGTAGTGAAGGCCAGTTCTCCATCGACTATGAAGGTTTCATGCTCGTCTTAAGAAAGAGACAAAGTCAGGATATCTTCATCATCTTTCTCTAGAATTCTGAGGTGGGGCAACAAGATTTGCCCCTTTTCTTGGACTTCTTCTTAGAAGAATGTCCTGCCCATTGTTCATCTTCGAGCAGATCCGGATGGACCCAAAGAATTTTACCATTAAAGGTTGTATGTGGCACAAACCCCTTCTGGTGTTACCCAAGAGGATCGTCATTAACAGTCTTCATCTCCACCTTTGACACAGGCTCTGGCTGAAACCACGATAGAGGGATAGAGATGAAGCTGATAGACACTTTGTTTGCACCCACCTTCTTCTCCTTTGGTTGCTTTGCAGTTATAATGTTAGCGTCGATTAAGGCTTGGATTTTGCCTTTAAGGACATAACATGTCATGGTTGGATGATGGACTCGTCTGTGGTACACATAATATTTTGGATCCATGGTCCTTTTGGCTTTCTCCTGGTCCGTGATTTGCAGCAACTTGATTTTGTTGTTGTCTAAGAGATACTTGAAGATGGCAGGCACTTCGTCTTCCTTAAAGGAATATTCCTTTGGGAATCTCGATTCTGAAGTTCTCTATTGCCTTTGTTGTTGCTACGCTTGGTGCTATAGCTGGAATGATGGTTGCTGCGGTGATTGCTGCTGTGAATGTCGTTGTGATGTTTGATGAGCATAGACTGTAGTCACAGGTGCCTTTCCTCTGCCTCAAGGAACAAAGTTTTGTTTTGAAACGCTTATCGTCAGTTGGCCTCTCTTAGCCTTCTTCCTTTTGAGGAAGTGTTCGACTTGTTCTCTATGCATCTTCAATTCCTTTCAGGTTATTGTGGCAAGTCTGCAATATAAACTCCTTCGTGACTGGATCTCGACAGTTCATCGCCTTGTTTCGAAAGCGCTTGATGATGTTGTCAACTAACTCTCCGCCTTTCTGCTTCTCATCTAGTAGAGTTCCGATCGACACTTTGGTGTAATCGTCAAAGAAGTTGCTGAGGAACAGGTTTCCATATCATCCTAACTGTTTATGCTCCCTGGCTTAAGACGTTAGACCAATCAAAGGTGGCCCCACGAAGGGTGCCTACGCATGACCAAACCATCAAGGGTTCGTGTCCAGAGATCATGCCCAAATGAGACTTGAAATAGATTAAGTGCTGAGTAGGTGAGCCTCTCCCATCAAACAAAGTGAAGTTAATTAGATTGAACTTCGTCAGGTATAGAATTGACTCCTACTCTCTCAGCGACGACTAGACTCAGCTCGTTGACTAGGTTCATGTTGATATTTTTGAGCCTACAATTCCCTCATCTTCTGTATGGTCAACTCACTCCCTATATACATTTCAGCTCTAATTTCTTCTCGTTGCTTAGCCAGAGCTTCTTGAAGCATTTGAGTCAACTGGTCAGGAGTGTTGGTGAATACCTTCATTGGTCGCCCCATGCTAAACATTGTATCGTCGGAGGTGATTGCAAATCAAGCATCCGAAGCTTCATCATCCAAAGATAGCCCTTCATGCATTCTTTTGTAATCTCTATGTCTATCGGCTCTTAGTTGAAGTCGAGACATTCGCTGGGACAATCTTGAATCAGGATCGGATTTGTTTGGGTGACGTTTTGACTTTCCTTTATCAGCCATGTTGATGGTGACTTTTGGGAGTTTATCATCTTGGATAGATGATCTTCTCTTGCGAAAGCATTTTGATTTGGGTTTTGATGCTTCGGTGGAAAGCCTTTGGAATACCGTTACCCTTTGTGGAGCGGTCTTGGAGTACCTACACTCTTATAATACTACTCTGATAAGGCTCTCACATAGACAATGAGAGTTTGTTTCTCAGAGGGTCATCTTTTAGGATTTATTCACACCCCAGCCTGATAGTACAACTCATCGGCATGATGATCGGAGAAACCTATCATTGGTTGGTGTGACTTCCCAGGTGTAACGTCGTCTTTTGACAGACATGTTTTCTACTGGGGATATGATGCCTTGTTGGCATTCTCAGGAGTCACACACTAGAGCCACCCCTTTGCAAGTGTGGATTCTTAACGGGCTCCTGGGCTTCGACAAAAACCCACAAGCGGGCGGTGATGGGAATTTTCCTAAGAAGGGAGGACTTTGACTTGACGGGAGGACGTGCACAACCCCCAGTCTCTAGAACTACTTGGGTTTTGTTTACTGGACCCAAGCGTTCTTTAACAAGAGCTTTGCCTTGGTCTTCGTGCTAAGGACAAAGGCGATCTACCATCGTAATTTTGAATTTTGTTAGGTCTAGGCTTCCTTGAGGCTTTACCAGGGGTATGATAGCAGATGGACCAGGAGAGGACGTCGACGGAGGTGAGGAGCTGCCGTGGAGTTGATTGCTTGGGCGATACAAAGGGATGTGTCTCGGCCTTAGCCGAGACATCCTAGGCTGTCTTGGTTTGTGAGACAGCTCGGGCTGTATCGGCTTTGGACGAGACACCTTGCTGCCTTTGCACTTGATTTTAGCATAGTCTTGGACTTTGGCACCCAGATCTTGCAGTATTTTGGTGATTCTTTAGCCAACTCATCCTTCTTCATTTCTTGTGCTTTTTGCCCAAGAGCACACGCCTGTGCATCTTGTGTGTGATGCTTCTGGATGTGTTCCTTGAGAGTTGAAAGAGTCCTTTTGACACGGGCTCATTCATTGATTGATGGTTTGGAGGAAATGTCAATATCTTACTGTTAGGGTGGCTGAATCATGAGATGCTTCCTTGACTCCAGATCCACGTAATAGTGAACTCCGTCAACTTGCTCCAAGGCCTTAGCGAACTGACGAGTGAGATGTTGGCGCTGCCTCTGACGAGCCCTCTTTGTCAGAGTTGGCAAGCTTTCATCGAACAACTCCTTAACTTAGGAGGAGTTGCTACTAGCAGAGACTTCGACGTGATTAGACGTCAGAGAGGTGTTGCTCATCACCCTAGGCATCCATCAGAGTTGAAGACCAGCGAACTCATCACCCTAGGCATCCATCAGAGTTGAAGACCAGCGAACCTTCTTTGAAGAAGAGATCTTGAGGAGAAGGATGAGAGGTACTCCTCGAACTTCGCTTGGTCGAACTCGTACTCGACCGTTGAATCAATCGAATCTTGATTGGTTGCAACACTCTAGTCTTAGCAGTGAGAATGTTGGCTCCCACTGTGATTGCCAGCGTGTTTGTATTAGAAAATAATTTCTTTGCATACTTCGTTATGATAGTTTATCAATATAAAGAATCATAAGAGTGAGTCTTTTTATAAGACTTCTCTTTACAAAAGAAACATAAAGAGGATTTCCTAGAAACACACGCAGAGATTGTTTATCACTCATTGCTTACGTGGGATCTTTGCCTATGCCGAGGACACGTTAGCCCGTGGACCACCAATTCATAGATCTAGATTGATAGTAAAGAAGGCTCGATGTTCTTATTTCGTTTTGGAAAAAAGAATAGAAGTACATATCTCATCAAGGTTTGATAAATACTCTTCCTGATATCAAATTAAGATTTGAATATCGAGGGAACCCCAAAGGCCCTTGGATCTCTCGAAAACTTCCTCTTTATGCACGACGTTCACCAAGATATCTGCCTCTCTCTCTAAAATTCATGGGTTTCTGCTCTCAAACCATCAGTACTTCGCTAATTCGTCAGTCCATTTCACAAATGTGTGAAGGGGTATTTATAGGCCTCAGATGACGTGTTTGTGGATAAGAATTTGTAATCGACCATTGATCAAGTAGATTTTTAGTTTATAATGACTTTCTCGTGTTTAAGGATGTTCCCAAGGTAGTTATGAAGCCAGTAGACTACACGAATTATGAGAAAACCATTAGAAAACATGTGGAGTTGACTGCACGAATTATGTATCTCGGGTTTCGAGACACTCCAGACTGTCTCACTGATTGTGAGATAGTTTCGTCGTTTGTCATTCCATCGTTTCGTCGTTTTGCGCGTTCCTTTCTTCTTTTTGGCATCAAATAATCCTCTATGACTCAGATAACTACATTCTTCGTCTTCTCTTCATATTGAGCTATGTTTGGGAACCTATAGGTAATTTTTGATGCCTACATAGGCAACTACATAAAGATGACAAAATGAGTTAGCAGACGAAGACCAAGTTCAGCCATCATACTCAAGAGCAAAGGCGAACCTCACTCACAAGAAAAAATCATCTATATTGACTAAGTGCCTACAAGATGAAGTGAATCTTAGCCAAAGGAAGCAAACTTTACATCCAAATTGGCAAAATTCATCCAACTTAATTAGGCGAATATTGCTTAAGCGAAGATCACCCCAAATTAGCGAATATCACTTTAGCGAAGATCGCTCAAAACATAGCTCCGCCTAAATGAAGTTTATTACAGCCCAAAGCGTGATGCTCACCATGATAAGTGCTATTAATGGCTGTTGACGGAGCTCCACCACCAACGACGAAAGCTCGTTGGGAAGACCAATAACGGTCATAAAGATCTTGCCTTCAATGGTGGATCAAGTTTTCAGATGCCTTAAGGCATTGCTTAAAGCCCAATGGGCTGGGACTATGGCTGATTTGAAGATCGTTGTGGATGGGTTCTACACTTACCCATCACCATCTCTAGCTATGCCGGCACCTTGTTAGTTCTCAGCCGACAAGCCCCTCGAGAAGAGCCTCTTCCCTTGGAAATAACGCGACGAGGAGGTACTAGTGATGGACTTTGGAATTTTAAGAAAGTTAGGGTTCGAAGAAGAGTAGTATAATTTTTGAAATCAAAGTGAAGAAGAGGGAGGTAAAGAGTCTTATTTATAGGCTAAACCCCCCAAACTTCACCCAAAATTTCTCGCCCTAAACTTCGCCAAATATCTCGCGACCAAACTTCACCAAAGATCTCACCAGCAAACTTTGCAAAAGATTTCACCCGAAACTTCGTAAGAGAGTTTACCCTCAAATTTCACGTGGAATCTCTCCTCAAATGAACTGCACCGTAATTCCAGGAACGCTGATCAAAGACTTGAAGTTTATATCCTTAGATTGAGCCTCACCTAACCGACTTACTGAGCCTCACAAAGATGATTATTTTTTTAGTAAGTAAACCTAGCCCAATTCAATAGGGTACTAAAGGTGAACCTTGCCTGAATATTATAGTGAATTTCACTAAGTCTCCAAATAGAGAAAGTCACAACTCAATTTGTTTGGGGCTTTATATAGTGAACCTCGTCAAAATGACTTAGCAAATTTCACTATGGCAAAATTCACTAAGTCTCCAAGTTGAGTAAACCTTTTGCTTAATTTGTTTGAGACGTTATTTGATGGACTTCAAACTGATTCTCGCTAGCACAAGGAAGTCTAAGCTTCGTTTCCAAATATGATGACTCCATGCAAAGATCAAGCCCTGCAGAGTTCAAATTCACTACAGAAGTACAAACAGATCAAGCACACAAAAGATGGACAATTTCAACATGAAGAAAAGTTTATTTTTATTAATCGAAAACTCTACTACATGAAGGTGACATTCAAGACTGTCCAATTACAAGAATGATGGGTACTTGTTGATATTTATTTCTGCTCTATACTCCTAAGATATAGGTTATGTGATGCTTGAGGAATAGACATGAGCTACACAAAGCTACAACCCTTGTTCCTCTAAGGTTACAAGACTTGGGGAACTAAATATTTTTCCATGAAGATAAGAACCACCCCTATTCCTCTAAGTGAGGCACATCAATGGGAAGAAGCATGTTCTTGTATCAAAATTCAACATCGGGCCTGAGTCAGCCACACGACGTCTAATTACAATCATGTTTATGTTACCTAGTTACTATCAAAGTCTTCGCTCATGGGATCTAATGATCTTTCTTCAAGTGCTATTTGAGTCACCAAACAATCTTACATAGAGTGACGCACTTGAAGCTCCATGAGTCTCTATCGCGATTCACTTTGCCCCACGCAGCCGATTGATTCTCGATGATTTGCTTGAGCATCTTTTTCTCAGACATAGCAACTCCATCAGGCGACGGAGTATGTAGAGTTCATTTTCTTGATTACCCATGACTTGGGCTAGCTACTGTTGGAGTCTTTTTATTTTAGCTCCTTTATCGAGGAGCATCTCCAGTCTATGCAACGTTGGAGCATACATGGAGAAGAAGAGGAAGAAGAAGAAGATAAAGGTGGTGAGAATGGATGGGGATGTCAACTATTTATAGCCTTTTTAAATCCCAACTCCTGAGAAAATCACATCTTTTAAGATTTGATTGGACTATAAAAAGAGGCCAAAACATAGCCTAAAACTCCGTCAAATCCATAGTGAATCTTGCGGGATCTTCAACCAAAAGATCTCAGCTACAAATCATGGCACAAATTAAGAGGTGAATTCCATCAAACTTTGCCAGCTAGAGAACGTTGCTAGATGACAAACTCCACCATCTCAGATAACTTAAGCCTCGCTAGCCAGTGAGCATCACCGGAATGTTGAACTTTGCCAACATAGCTCAAAACAAATTGAGTTTCACCAGCTAGGAAATGTTGCTAATCGACGAACTTTGCTCAGTAGCCCAAAATGGAGTAACATTCGCTCATACTCAGGAATCAGTCAAAATTTTACTAATTTCTCAACATCACCCCAACAAAAAATGGAAAATTTCATTCCAAACATGGATTTGGACGTGTACAAGCATCGTTAATCCTTCGATACAAGTCTACAATAAGGAAAGCTATGTTGAACACCATACCTCTGGTAACCAGGTAGGCAGATGAAGATAAATTTTCACCTAATCAAGATAACTCAAGCCACGTTCAACACTACACTTCTGGCTATCTACCCATAGTATTTCAAATTCTATCTGTTGATGTCAATAACCAAATAGATAATATAATGGGGGTGAGGTTGATTAAGGGCACCTAACTTTTGCGAATATTTAGTTTTGAGCTGAGTAGCTTTTGCCTGCACAAGTTGTAACTCGTAAGAGGACGGAGACTAGTTCCCCTATTGTTCCTTCGACGATCAAGTCAGTGATGGACTTGAGTGGGAAGGTGAAGAACTGTATGAGTTCTTAAGTGTAGTGCAGTGAAATTCTGAGAAATTGCTTGCTTATTTGGAATAGTACCCCTACTTATAGTGGTGGTATAAGGGTAAATTGGTAATTTTGGCCGAGTATGGGATGATGGCTACGTCAGCACCTACTTTACAGGTATCGGTCGATGAGCGGAGGAGAAGTCACTTTAGTATTTAATGTGGGGGAATGGCGGTATCGTTGTGGTCCGATGTGTCATCAAGACTATTGGGGCTAGAGGAATGATGATACCTGCCAAGCATTTATTATGACGCTGACACATTGTCAGTAGTGGAGGTTTGAGGCTGAAGTCGTCCTCTGGCTTGTAGCGAGAGGTGTCGAAAAGGAACACCTTTTGAGTCGACCCTACAATGTGTCAAATAACTGACCGAGTGGGCTCGTAGCGAGTCATCTTTGAGAAGAGGACTGACAAGTATTATCCTTCGAGTCAATCTAAGGAGATGTCGACTCGGCGAGTCGGCTAAGTTAGGAGTCTTGGTGGTCCTGACCGTCAATTCGATTTGAGCGGTGCATGTAGGGGGCACCTATTCATTGCTGGCAAAGGGCCGTAATTTGGTGACTGGAAACACCATAATAGTTAGCCCCTTTCGCTTGGAGTCAGCTTGGACTGAGTCCGAGTGAAATGAGAGTAGCTCTGGACGGACGTGGGTGTGCGTTAAATGAGGGAACTAAAAAGTCTTTTCAGATCTCACGTGGCTAATATCACCACACATTCCTTGTTTTTGCTTTGGTTCCCTGCAATTCTAATCTAGCTGAGAGAACAAGTGTTGATTATCATGAGTTGGTCACACTTGGGTGACCCAAGTGTCAATTGGGTCGAGGCGTTTGACTCATTTTACATTTTTTGTTGGCGATATATCTGGGTCTTTTTGTTGAGAACAACTGGTAGGTTGGAATGCCTAGGACGCATAGGTCTTTTGGCAAAGTGACAACCCAGAGGTTGGGTGCCTAGTGTTGGCCTTTTTATTTTGATAATGTTTAACAAACAATTTACTACTAATGTTGTTTGTCTAGTATTTGTGGTTTTCTATTTATTGTAGACAAACAACGCATTAGAGGATGGATGGAATTGCGTCATAACGATCATATCAAATGGAGGTTGGCGGAATGGTGGTTGAAGCCTTGCAATTTAAGTTGAAGATCCAAGTCCAAGCTTCATCCACAAAGTTTACCAAGTTGAGCTACAATGAAGATCAAGATCAAGCTTGGGTAACATTAGTTTAGGTTTATATTATGTGTGTTAGTACTTTAAGCTCAATCATATATACACACACATATTTGGTTTTTATATATATAGTTATATATATAAACAAGTTTGGGTTATAGACTTAACAATCATTATATACATATTTCATTAAGTCTATAAAATCATTTCATAGGGTTTTAAAACATTGTTTATGTTAAAACATCAAATTTCATGTATATAACATTTTTAGGTTTTGGACACACTTGTAAAATACATGAGTTTTCACAAATGGGAAACTCAATTTGAGAAATTCTTTTTCTAACATGTTCAATTTCATGTTTATAAATGTTTTTCAAAGTTTTATCAATTTTGGAATTAATTTGTTATATTTATTTGAATTTATAATATCAAGTTTTTAATAAGCTCATGTTCGTGCACATGTTCATGCACATGTTCGTGCATGTTTTTGCAAAACTGATGCGTTTTCACAATTGGGAAATGTAATTTGAAAAATTTCTTCGTTTACATGTTTATACTCATATATATAAACATTTTACTAAGTTTTACTAAATTTGGAGTTGTTTTGTTATTTTTAATTGAATTTACAAAACCGAGTTTTCAGCAGTTTTTTTAGAAACTGGATATCTGTGTTCAAATATTTATTTCTCTCAATTGGGAAGTGATGTTTCAGAAATTCTTTCTCTAACATGTTTATCTATATTTCTAGAACATTCTCACAAAATTTCATGATTTTTGGAATTGATTTACTATTTGTAATTAATTTTACAAAATCGGATATATAAATTTCCAGAAACTATCAAAATCAAAAACTGTTCGTGAACAGTACGGTGGACTGTGCTACAGTACGGTCAACCGCCATTACTGTAACAGTCGACCATTGCAAAGTATCTATTTCTTTGTTTTTAGTGGGTTTTTATGGTTTTTTGAGTTGATTTCTTCTATCCTATATATACCCTTTTGCTATAACTATTTTCTATCATCAAGAGAGAGTTTTAAACAAGTTTTAAAAGAGATTTAAAGTTTGTTTAGTTTATTTTAAGTTTGGCATTTTTGTTTACAAAGGAGGAAGATTGCGTTGTCAATTGAGGGATTCATCCTCAATCTTCTTCATCCCCTCCTTTGTGTTTATAGAGAAGTTTTTCTAACTCTTTTCTCTAGTAATTTTATTATTGATTTTTATATTTTTATTATTGCTAGATTGCTAATTGAGTTAGATCTTATTTCACTCATTGTTTACACGCACCCACTTGAGCTTATTGTATTTTCATATATAGTATATTTGGGTTGGTGAGAGTTGTAACAATTGAGTGTGTGCTTTAATTAAGTTCTCACCTTGTATTAGAAAACAAATCATTTGTTGTTATTTGAGAGCGTTGTAGAGTTTTCGGTTAGCTAGAAAACCGTATTGTGAGGTGTAGAGTGTAGACGTTGATTGGTGACCGTTGAAAACTGATACTATAAGGTGTAAACGTTATTCGGGTGTGCGTAAAAAACCCAGTTGTGATAGTGGATTTCTCCCAATGAGTGAGGAGCGGAGACGTAGGACGGAAGGTCCGAACTCCATGATCATATTGTGTGTTTGCATTGTTTATTTACACTATCACTCTTATCTTGTTTATGTTTATTTCACCATTGTGTTAGTTTATATATCCTTGCATATATTACCTCTTTGCTAGGATATATCTCTTTATTCATATTGCTTATTCTTGCTTATAACTCTTGTATATCTATCTTGCAAGAATATATTTATATTAGTTTTAATTGGCATAAAATCAGATTAGATTAGCTTAAGACCCTAATCACCCCCCTTTAGGGTCTAACAATTGGTATCAGAGTTTGGTGCTCTTTGATTTAAGGTCTAATTACCTTGAGTTAAAGATCCAAGTTATCTTTTTGTGCTAATATTGTTTTGATTGTATTTGTATCTTTCTTGCATATTTTTACAAATTATGGATATGAATGATGCATCTTGTTTAGGCTATGATTCTAGTATTGCTCCTAAATTCAATATTTTCTCCTATGCTCAATGGTGTTTTAGATTCAAAATATTTATTCAATCTAAAAATATCGATTTATAGGAAGTCATTGATTGTGCTTATATTGTGCCCATGTTGGAGAAATCTAAGTGGAGCAAATATGATAAAAGGATGTTTACAATGAACAAGATTTTGTTAGAATATTTGTTAAATGCTCTCAATTCATCTATGTCTAACAAGTTTGTTCATTTTGATAGTGCTTACAACTTATAGAAACTTATTGAAGCACATCAAGGGGACTTGGAGGCGATCCGACAAGCTTTGGAGGATCCCGCTTCAAGTTCTTATGGAGCATCATGCATACGACCACTAGGCGATAGCCCTAGTGAGGTTTGCGAGTTCGAATCGATTAATAATTTATCTAGTGATGAACTTGCATATGCTAGTGAAAAATTATTACAAGCCTTTAACAAATTGCATAAAGATTTTATTGATTTATAAGGTAAGCATGATAATTTAAAATCCGATCATGAGAAGCTAGCTTCCAAATTTGATGTCATTACAAAAGAAAATATTATGCTTAAAGAAAACAATGACTTATTAAATTTGAAAAATAAAAATTTGATCTCATCAATTGCTAGCCTATCTCATGCTAAGATTGATGCCATGTTAGAAGTTGAGAACATAAAAAATAATACAGCTTCTTTTATAAATGAATATTTATGTTCTACTTCTAATGTTAATGCACATATGTTTAATGATGAGTTGAATATTGTTAAAAATCACATTTCATCTTTAGATTCAACTCTTAAAACATGCATTGTTAATAATAAGAAACTTATGAACTTATGTGCAAAGTCTCGTGTTAATTCTTTCAAATCCAACACTCTCTATGCACATATTTATAGCAAAATTTACAAATATTCAATTTGCGGTCGTAAAAGCCACATTGCTAAATTTTGCTATGATGCACATAAATCTTCTAAGAGTAATGCTTCTTGTGCATCTCATAAGACTTCTTCATCACATGCACATGTACATGCACAAACTCATCATGCTCATCATAAACACGCACATGTGTTTAAATGTGATCTATGTGGTCGATTTGACCATTTGGCAAAGTTTTGCTTTGATATGAAACAGATTTCACTTTTTTCCAAATAATTTTAAAATACCACAGAAGTTTAAGTGTGACCATTATGGTCGTTTTGGTTATTTGACCAAATTTTGTTTTGATTTGAGGAGAGTTTCTCATTTGCAAAATAATTTCCAAGATAAACCTATTTTTACAAATGAGTCCCGTGCACAACCGTTTGGTCAACATAAGTAAATACCTCCTTTTCATTTTACTTATTGCAATCAGAATGGTCATTTGAGAAATTTTTGTTATGATTGTGCACATTCGCCCAAGAGGGTTCATAACCCTAGGGATTTGAGCTTGAATGATAGGGGTCATGTCCCTAACCAATCTGGCACCAAGAATGCTTGGGTGCTAAATGTTAGACCCTAGAGAGGGGGGGGGGGTGATTAGGGTCTTATGCTAATCTAATCCGATTAAATACCAATTAAAATTAATTAACAAATTATCCTAGCAAGTATGAAATATAACAAGATATATGACTAGGATAAGCAATATGAACTAAGGGATATATCCTAGCAATGAGATATATGCAAGGATATACAAATCACATAAGGGTAAGCAAACTAAACTAGATAGTGGACAATATAAACATTGAGCAATATACAAAGACGATATAAGATATGAACATAAAAATAAGTGCGCAATGCAATAACAAACAAAGGATATGATTACGGAGTTCGGTCTAACCACTTAACCTACGTCTCCGCTCCTCACCTCGAGGAGACACTACAACAAATTGTACTTTTCCTGACGCTTATTCCCGACGCATGGTTAAATACGTTGCAAAAAACTATGTTTTTCCCGACGATTTTGGTTGGCGTCGGCAAAACATATATTTTCCCCCACGTTTATAATTAGCGTCGCTAAAAGTGTATATTATTTGCGACATTCTAACTTAGTGTCAGTAAAAGTGTATGGATTTCCCGCATGCGTCGCCAAAAGTACACTTTTGCCGACGCAAAATATTATGCGTCGCTAAAAGATATACTTTTTCCGACGCATGACGCGTCGCCAAAAGTGTACTTTTGGCGACGCAATGTATTTGCGTCGCCAAATACTTTCCTTAACGCACTTTTGGCGATGCGTTAGCGACGCTGCATTTTACATCAGGAAAGGTTTTTCCCAACGTTTTTTAAACTTTTGCCGACGTTTTTTTTTGTCGGCAATGTTGTATTTTGTTGTAGTGAGATCTCCACTATCACAACCGGATTTTCTACGTTCACCCAAATAACGTTTACACCACACAATATGGTTTTCTAGTTTACCGAAAACTCTACAACTCACACACTCTTGCAATCTCACTCTACATCCTCTCAAGTGTTGAACTAGACTTGTCTCCCTCAAGTGCTCGGTTACAATCTCTCCCTAGGTTCGTCAACCGACGCCACTCCTCTTGGGACGATCCCCGACTCTCGCCACACACTTCTCTCGGTGTACAAGTGTATTACAAAGTGATCTCACAATTAAGCACAATACCAAGAATGATTGTTCTCTAATATGGATGAGAACACAATAAAAGCTCACACTCAATTGTTACAACTCTTGCCAACCCAAATATACAATGTATGCAAATACAATAAGCTCAAGTGGGTGTGTGTAAACAATAAGTGAAATCAAATCAACTAAACTCAATATAAAACTAGCTTTAATAAAATGATAATCAAATAAATAGATGTAAAGCTAGAAATAGAGTTTAGAAAACTTCTCAATAGATCAAGAGGTGGAGGTAGAATAGTTGGATGTCCACACACCAATAGATGATCTCCTCAAGCTCTTGTAAAATTGATTTTACAAACTCAAACTTCCAAATGCTTAAAAGCTTCTTAAACAAAACTTAAACCCTTATTTAAAACTGTTTAAACTTATTTTAAAAACACTCTCTTGTTATAGAAGAGCTGAAGGCAATGCAGTATTTATACCCACTCAAAACTTCAGCAAAAACCTAAAACAAAATGACTAAAAAAACCTACAGAATCCAAAATCAGATTCTGTACAAAATAGCCGTTGGAGTATATGGCGGTCGACCGTGAAAAACTCGCGGTCGACCGCGAGCCACTTTCGAAGCTGAGAATTTTCCAAAGACTTTGGCGGTCGACCGTGGGAAAATTCGAGCTGACGGTCGATCATTGCGGTCGATCGCGAAAGTTTCTGTTTGACTCTGCAGGTAAAAACTCAGGTGCGGTCGTCCGTGGCGGTCGACCGTAAACTGACATATGAAATACAGGTTTGAAAGTGAAATGCTGATTTTAAAACTTTGTTTAAAAATATCAAATAAATTTTAAAAAATGTAAAACTTTAGGGAATAATTGTAGACATGATAATAAAAATGCTACAAAGATTTTGACATTTTACAAAGATTTCAAAAAGGACTTCCCAAATGAGAAATATCATTATTTTACAAAATAGTC
>BQKN01065641.1:1292513-1303833 GCA_022839385.1 Asparagus kiusianus | reverse complement strand
ACACACACACACACACACACACACACACACACACACGAAGAAACCAATAAATGAGTGTGTATAGATAATTGAGCTTAGAGTACTTAACACACATAATATAAATTCATAAACTAAATTGCCCAAGCTTGATCTTGATCTTTACTATAGCTCAACTTGGCACACTAGCGGATGAAGCTAGAACTTGGATCTTCAATTTGAATTGCATAGGCTTCACTCTATAATTCCGCCAACCTCCTTTTGATATGATCGTGAATGCTTGATTCCAACCATCCTCCAACTTGTTATTTGTCTACAATACATAGGAAAACACAAATACTAGACAAACAACATTAGATATAAATTATTTGTAAATCATCATCAAAATAAGAAGGCCAACACTAAAATCTTTTTAAACCAAGTATTTTAGTGTTTTTCTTTTTCTTTTTCTTGGTTTTGAAAATTATACCTTAATTTTTTGAACATGAAAATAATTCTTTTTATTGGTCAAATTCTTTTGTTTTCATAATTATTGGTTTTTGTTTTGATGAGAGGTTTGTGTATATATAACCCCCGAATTTATTGGGTGTTTATTCCAAAATATTGTTTACCGGGTACTATAAGTCCTTATTGTTATACCCTAGAGGGGGGTGGGGGTGATTAGGATTTTATGCTAATCTAATCCGATTATATACTAATTAAAACTTGTTAAAAAATATATTCTTACAAGATAGATATACAACTAATTATGAGCAAGAATATACAATATGAACAAAGGAATAAATCCTAGCAATAAGATATACTATGAGATATATATGCAAGGATATGAAACTAATACAAGGGTAAACAATTTGAAACTAGATAGTGGACAAACTAAATAATGAGACAATGGTGATATGAGCAATGAGCACAAATAAGAATAAACGCCAAAGCACACTCAAATACAATCAAAAGATCACGGAGTTCGGACCTTCCATCCTACGTCTCCGCTCCCCACTCCCGGGGAAAAATCCACTATCATAATCGAGTTTTCTACGCTCACCCGAATAACGTTTACACCTTATAATTTTATTCACGGAGTTCGGTCCCCACGACCTACGTCTCCGTTCCTCACCTCGAGGAGATCTCCACTACACACTTGGTTTTCTAGCTAACCGAAAACTTTACAATCTCATAATATAATAAATGATTTGTTCTCTACAATAGATGAGAACTCAATGTAGACTCACTCTCTAAGTCACACAATCCCATAACCCAATTATACAATGTATACAAATACAATAAGCTCAATGGTTGTGTGTGTAAACAAAGAGAAATAAAATCATACTCAATTAAAGTCTATCAAATATAAATATGACAATGTAAATATAAACAAGCTAGATAATTGAGTTGAGAAAACTTCTCTAGAACAAGAGAGATGGAGATGTGAAGTGGAAAGCTCAAACCAAAGATGATCTCCTCTTCTTAATCTTCACAAACTTGAAACTTTTAACCCACACTTAAACAAAACTTAAACTCTTGTAAAAACTTGTTTAAAACATCCCTTGGTGGTAGAAAATAGTTATGACAAAGGGGTATATATAGGGAAGAAGAAAATAACCCAAAACCTACTAAAAAATAAAAATCAGCAAGTTATCATTACTATGTAACGGTAACATTGGTTACAGTAATGGCGGTCGATCATACTGTAGCACGGTCGATCGCACTGTTCACAGATAGTTTCTGTTTTTGACAGATTCTGGAATTTTATATATCTGACTTTGTAAAATCAATTAAAAATAGTAAATCAGCTCCAAAAATCTTAAAATTTTTAGCGAAGGTTCTAGACATGTAGGTAAACATGTTAGATAAAGAATTTCTAAAATATCACTTTCCAGTTGATAGAAATAAATATTTTAACACAGATATACAGTTTCTAAAAAAAACTGCTAAAAACTTGGTTTTGTAAATTCAATTGAAAATAACAAAACAGCTCCAAAATTAGTAAAACTTGGATAAATGTTTGTATATATAATGATAAACATGTAAACGAAGAAATTTTTTAACTAGATTAAGAGGGGAGAAGAAATTAGAAGAAAATAAGAAACAAATAAATAAAAATCAAGAATAAATAGGAAAATTACC
This sequence comes from Asparagus kiusianus, assembly GCA_022839385.1. NCBI lineage: Eukaryota > Viridiplantae > Streptophyta > Magnoliopsida > Asparagales > Asparagaceae > Asparagus > Asparagus kiusianus. The sequence goes on along the minus strand of BQKN01065641.1, from coordinate 1,301,733 downwards.
AGTAAAAGATGGAGAAAAATAACTATAGAATCCAATTGTTAAAACACATCTGTTTTGCAAAATCATGCACGAACATGTGCACGAACATGAGCTTATTAAAAAACTTGATTTTGTAAATCCAAATAAACATAACAAATTAATTCAAAAATTAATAAAACTTTGGAAAATATTTATAAACATGAAATTAAACATATTAGAAAAAGAATTTCTCAAATTGAGTTTCCTATTTGTGAAAACTCATGAATTTTGCAAGTGTGTCCAAAACATGAAAATATGACATACATGAAATTTGATGTTTTGACATAAACAATGTTTTAAAACCCTATGAAATAATTTTATAGACGTAATGAAATATGTATACAATGATTGTTAAGTCCTTAAACCAAAACTTGTGTATATATATAACTATATATATAAAAACCAAATATGTGTGTGTATATATGATTGAGCTTAAAGTATTAACACACATAATATAAAACCTAAACTAAATATACCCAAGCCTGATAGATCTTCGATGTAGCTCAACTTGGTACACTTGCGGATAAAGCTAGAACTTGGGTCTTCAATTTGAATTGCATAGGCTTCACTGCACAATTCCGCTAGCCTCCATTTGATATGATCGTGAATGCTCGATTCCATCCATCCTCCAACATGTTGTTTGTCTACAATAAATAGAATTATACAAACACTGGACAAATAATATTAGAAGTAAATTGTTTGTTAAACATAATCAAAACAAGAAGGCCAACAATCTCCCCCTTTTTGATGATGACAAATAATTTACAAACAGGATATATGCATGAAAGGAAGTGAATATACAATATTGTAATTATCATGCATATAAACAAAAAAAATATACTCACAATATTTCTCCCCCTTTGACAACATCAAAAAGGGGACAAAATGATGAAGAGAGTGAAAGCTCCCCTTATCAATAAGCATAGGTGAGTATAAAACAAGTATAGGGATTGCTCCCCTATCAAAATGTCATATAGGATATAGACAATAAAAGATCATAGCAAATATGTATAAAACAAGTATAGGGATTGCTCCCCTATCAAAATGTCATATAGGATATAGACAATAAAAGATCATAGCAAATATGTCAGCAAGCATAAATGAAAATATGCTAAACACCACTCACATATAAAAAGACAATGAGAACACATATAAATATGTCAATAAGAAAATAGTGTATCATTAACACACAAAAAAAAAATAAACCATGTAAAAATAGATTTATGAAAACAAATGAAAGAATAACATGAGAATCATGCAAAAAGTTTATAAATGAAAACAAATCACTCAAGTGAAATCATAAATCTAATGAAATCCATAAAAACATAAAACTAAACCATCATTAATTTTCAAAAATCAAGAGAGGCAACTATATCTATCTCTTGAGCTAGTATCAACTCATATAAATATTTTAGCACCCGGTAAACAAGATTTGGGAACAAACACCCAATAACCAATAAATCAGAGGGTTTATATACACACAAACCTCTTATCAAAACAAAGTACATATGTAAAAAAAATGTTTGATCACGAAAGAAAATTTTCTTTAAAAGTTTTGATCAAATCATATAAAGAATGCATTATAAAGCATAAATAGATGATCCATAAGCACAAACACATAAATGTCATCATATAAGTGATTTATAATGAATTCAAAAGTACAAATCAAAACAAACACTTTCTTTTAAAGATTTTGAAAGTAGTTTTCAATATAATCTAAAGATAAAAATCATCTTTAAGAATATAAAAAACTAAAAAACATAAAAATTTGTTCTCAAAGATTAAATAAGTTTTGGTACCCAATTACTCTTGGTATCTAAGAGTCTAGAGACAGGATCCCTATCATTAAAGCTCAAAGCCCTAGGGTTTGGGCACATGTAGTGCACGGATACGGTCAAAACAAAAATTGTATAAATGACCTTTACGATTGCAATTTGTGCAATGAAAAGGTTAAAATAATTTACATTGACCAAATGATTGTGTACGAGAAATTTTGCCAAATGCGAAACTCTCTTTAAATCAAAACAAAATTTTGCCAAATGACCAAATCGACCATAAAAATCATATTTAAACACATTGGCATGCTTATGATGTACAATTGGTGCATGTGTGTGTACATGTGATGAAGAGACTTGATGAGATGCACAAGAAGGATTAATATTCTTATGTTTTTGTGCATCATAGCAAAATTTAGCTAAATGGCCTTTACGACCACAAATGGAGCACTTGTAAACTTTGCTATACAAGTGTGCATAGTGTGTAGGTGATTTATAAGTTATAGCACTAGATTTAGCAAACTTGTCCATAAGTTTCTTATGATTATCAATGCATGTGTTTAAGATTGAATCTAAACAAGATATGCGGTTTTTCACATGATTCAACTCATCATTATGCATACAAGCATTGGAAATAGAAGTAGATGAAACATGATCATTTCTAAATGAATTAAACTCATTTCTAATAGTTTCTACTTCTATCATGGCATCATTATTAGCATGAGTTAAGCTAGCAATAGATTAAGACATGTTATTATTTTCAAAACTTAATAACTCATTGTTTTCTTTCAAAATAACATTCTCTTTAACAACAATATCAAGTTTGGAAGCTAGCGACTCATGATCGGATTTCAAATCTACATGCTTGCTTTTAAGATCAATAAAATTATTATGCAACTTAGTATAGGCATGTATTAAACTATCATATGCACAAGCGAGTTCATTAATAGATAAATCACATTCGGATTTCGAATCGCTTACCACACTAGGGCTATCGCCTAGTGGCCGTGTGCATGATGAGGCTCCACATGAACTGGAAGTTGATTCCGCCATAATGCGTCGAATCTCCTCCAAGTCACCTTGATGTTCTTCAATAAATTTCCATAAGGTGTAAGCACTGTCAAAATGAACAAATTTGTTAGAAAAGAATAAGTCAAAAGCATTAAGCAAATATTCTAACAAAAGCTTGTTCATATTAAACATTCTTTTATCATTTTTACTCCACTTGGATTTTTTCAAAGTGGGTACAATATATGCATCTTCAATAACTTCCCATAAATCAAATTGTTTAGATTTAACAAATATGTTAAATCTAGAACACCATTTGTCATAGGAGAGATTATCTATTTTAGAAGCAACATTAGGATCATAACCTAAACAAGATGCACAATGTATGTCCATAATATAGTATGTATGTGCAAACAAGATAACAAAAATCTCAAAATTGGATTAGCACACAAAGATAACATGGATCTTTAACTCAAGGCGATTAGACCTTAAATCAAAGAGCTTCAAGCTCTGATACCAATTGTTAGACCCTAGAGGGGGGGGGAGGGTGATTAGGGTCTTATGCTAATCTAATCTGATTATATGCCAATTAAAACTTATTAACAAATATATTCTTGTAATATAGATATACAACTAATTATGAGCAAGAATATACAATATGAACAAAGGAATATATCCTAGCAATGAGATATACTATGAGATATATATGCAAGGATATGAAACTAATACAAGGGTAAACAATTTGAAACTAGATAGTGTGCAAACTAAATAATGAGACAATGACGATATGAGCAATGAGCACAAATAAGAATAAACGCCAAAGCATACTCAAACACAATCAAATGATCACGGAGTTTGGACTTTCCGTCCTACGTCTCCGCTCCCCACTCCCGAGGAGAAATCCACTATCACAACTGGGTTTTCTACGCTCACCCTAACAACGTTTACACCTTACAATTTCATTCACGGAGTTTGGTCCCCACGACCTACGTCTCCGCTCCTCACCTCGAGTAGATCTCCACTACACACTCGGTTTTCTAGTTAACCGAAAACTTTACAATCTCACAATATAATAAATGATTTGTTCTCTATAATAGATGAGAACTCAATGTAGACTCACTCTCTAAGTCAAACAATCCCACAACCAATTATACAATGTATACAAATACAATAAGCTTAATGGTTGTGTGTGTAAACAAAGAGAAGTAAAATCATACTCAATTAAAGTCTATCAAATATAAATATGACAATATAAATATAAACAAGATAGATAATTGAGTTGAGAAAACTTCTCTAGAACAAGAGAGATGGAGATGTGAAGTGGAAAGCTCAAACCAAAGATGATCTCCTCTTCTTGTGAAACAATCTTCACAAACTTGAAACTTTTAACCCACACTTAAATAAAACTTAAACTCTTGTAAAAACTTGTTTAAAACATCCCTTAGTGGTAGAAAATAGTTATGACAAAGGGGTATATATAGGGAAGAAGAAAATAACCCAAAAACCCACTAAAAAATAAAAATCAGCAAGTTATCATTACTGTGTAACGGTAACATCGGCTACAGTAATGGCGGTCGATCATACTGTAGCACGGTCGACTGCACTGTTCACAGATAGTTTCTGTTTTTGACAGATTCTGGAATTTTGTGTATCTGACTTTGTAAAATCAATTAAAAATAGTAATTCAACTCCAAAAATCTTGAAATTTTTAAGGAAGGTTCTAGACATGTAGATAAACATGTTAGAGAAAGAATTTCTAAAATATCACTTCTCAGTTGAGAGAAATAAATATTTTAACACAGATATATACAGTTTCTAAAAGAAAAAACTGCTAAAAACTCGGTTTTATAAATTCAATTGAAAATAACAAAACAACTCCAAAATTAGTAAAACTTGGATAAATATTTTTATATATGATTATAAACATGTAAACGAAGAAATTTTTTAACTCGCATTTTCTAATTATGAAAACACATCTGTTTTGTAAAAACATGCACGAACATGTGCACGGACATGAGCTTATTAAAAAACTTGATTTTGTAAATTCAAATAAACATAACAAATTAATTCAAAAATTTATAAAACTTTGGGAAACATTTATAAACATAAAATTGAACATATTAGAAAAAAATTTTCTCAAATTGAGTTTTCCTATTTGTGAAAACTCATGTATTTTACAAGTATGTCCAAAACATGAAAATATGATATACATGAAACTTGATAGGGTTTCAAAACATTATTTATCATATTTTCATGTTTTGGACACACTTGCAAAATACATGAGTTTTCACAAATGGGAAACTCAATTTGAGAAATTCTTTTTCTAACGTGTTCAATTTCATGTTTATAAATATTTCTCAAAGTTTTGTCAATTTTGGAATTAATTTGTTATGTTTATTTTAATTTATAAAATCAAGTTTTTAATAAGCTCATGTTCGTGCACATGTTCGTGCATGTTTTTACAAAATTGATATGTTTACACAATTGGGAAATGCGATTTGAAAAATTTCTTCATTTACATGTTTATACTCATATATATAAATATTTCCCCAAGTTTTACTAATTTTGGAGTTGTTTTGTTATGTTTAATTGAATTTACAAAATCAAGTTTTCAGTAGTTTTTTTTAGAAACTGTATATCTATCTTCAAATATTTATTTATCTCATCTTGGAAGTTATATTTCCAAAATTCTTCTCTAACATGTTTATCTACATGTCTAGAACCTTCCCTAAAAGTTTCATGATTTTTGGAGTTGATTTACTATTTTTAATTAATTTTACAAAGTCAGATATGCAAATTTCTAGAAACTGTCAAAATCAGAAACTGTCCGTGAGCAGTGCGGTTGACCGTGCTACAGTATGGTCGACCGTCGTTACTGTAGCAGTCGACCGTTACACAGTATCTGTTTCTTTGTTTTTAAGTGGGTTTTTAGGGTTTTTTGAGTTGTTTTCTTCTATCCTATATATACCCATTTGCCATAACTATTTTCTATCACCAAGAGAGAGTTTTAAACAAGTTTTAAAAGAGATTATAAGTTTATTAAGTTTGTTTTAAGTTTGGGGTTTTTGTTTACAAATGAGGAAGCTAGCGTTGTCAATTGAGGGATTCGTCCTCAATCTTCTTCATCCTCTCCTTTGTGTTTATAGAAAAGTTTTTCTAACTCTTTTCTCTAGCAATTTTATTATTAATTTTTATATTCTTATTATTGCTAGTTTGCTAATTGAGTTAGATCTTATTTCACTCATGGTTTACACACATCCACTTGAGCTTATTGTATTTTCATACATAGTATATTTGGGTTGATGAGAGTTGTAACAATTGAGTGTGTACTTTAATTAAGTTCTCGCCTTGTATTAGAGAACAAATCATTTGTTATTATTTGAGTGTTGTAGAATTTTCAGTTAGCTAAAAAACCGTATTGTGAGGTGTGGAGTGTAGACGTTGATCGGCGACCGTTGAAACCGATACTGTGAGGTGTAAACGTTATTCGGGTGAGCGTAAAAAATCCGGTTGTGATAGTGGATTTCTCCCTGGGAGTGGGGAGCGGAGACGTAGGACGGAAGGTCCGAACTCCGTGATCATATTGTGTGTTTGCATTATTTATTTACACTATCACTCTTATCTTGTTTCTGTTTATTTCACCCTTGTGTTAGTTTATATTGTTGGCCTTCTTGTTTTGATGATGTTTAACAAACAATTTACTTCTAATGTTGTTTGTCTAGTATTTGTGTTTTCTTATTTATTATAGACAAACAACGAGTTGGAGGATAGATGGAATAGAGCTTCATCGATTATATCCAATGGAGGTTGGCGGAATGTCGGGTTGAAGCCTTGCAATTCAAAGTTAAAGATCAAGTTCAAGCTTCATCCACAACGTATACCAAGTTGAGCTACAATGAAGATCAAGATCATTGCTTGGGTAACTTTAGTTTAGGTGTTATATTATGTGTATTAAGTACGTTAAGCTCATTAACTATACACACATTTTATTGGTTTCCTTGTATATATATGTAGTCACATATATATACAACACAAGTTTTGGTTTTTATGTTTATAAATATGAAATTATATATTTCATATTTATTATTGTGATTTGGTTTAAGTACTTAGATATAAAACAAATATATTTTTATATACATAATCATATGTTTTATTTTCTAGGGTATTTGTAAAAATATTGTATTCTTAGTTTTTAGACTTAACAACAATCATATACATATTTTATTAAGCCTACAAATTCATTGTGCAAAGTTTCAAAACATGGTTTAGCCAAAATGTCAAAAATTCATATGCTTACATTTTCGTTGTAGCATGTTTATTATCATGTCTACAATCATTCCCCAAAGTTTTATATTTTTTGGAATTTATTTGATATTTTTAAACAGTGTTTTAAAATCAAAAAAACAGTATTCAAAATCAGATTTTAATGTATCAGTATGCGGTCAACCGTACCGGTCGACCGCACCTGTGTTCATTCGTCAGTGGGCAGCAGAGAGTTTGTCGGTCGACTGTCGCGGTCGACCGAGAGCTCGAGACTTCCCACGGTCGACCGCACCGGTCGACCGAAGAAGTCCTAGCTCGTTTTCTCAGCTTGGGATCTGGATCGCGGTCGACCGTGAATTTTTTCGGTCGACCGCCGATATAACCGTTGGACTCCAACGGCTATTTTCTGAGCTAATTTTTTTTGGGCTTTTTGGACTTTTGCTTGGGGGTTTTGGCGGAGATTTTGAGTGGGTATAAATACCCTATTGTTGTTCTCTTTCAAAGAATCCAATAAGTTTTTAAACAAGGTTTCAAATAAGGGTTTAAGCTTGTTTAGTTTTGGTTTAAGTTTGTTTTGGGTTTGCTGTCACAAAGAGGAGTTTACATCAGCTATTGAAGAGTTCATCTTCAACATTTCATCATCCTCTCTTTGTATTTATAGAGAAGTTTCCTTAACTCTATTTCCTAGCATTTTTACTATTAAATTTCATATCAATCTTATTGCTAGTTCTTATTGAGTTAAGTTTTATTGAATCTCATTGTTACATACACCTACATGAGCTTATTGTATTTGCATACATAGTATATTAGGGTTGTGAGAGATTGTAATATTGAGTTGTGCTTAATTGAATTCTCATCTATTGTAGAGAACAAATTTATATTTGTTACATTGTGAGTGTTGTAAGGTTTTCGGTGAGCTAGAAAACCGAGTGTGTTGTGAAGTTTTCGGTGAACTAGAAAACCGAGTGTGAGGAGTGACGTTGATCGGTGAGCGTTGAAAACCGACACTGTGAGGTGTAAACGTTAATCGGGTGAGCGTAGAAAACCCGGTTGTGATAGTGGATTTCTCCCCGGGAGTGAGGAGCGGAGACGTAGGACAGAAGGTCCGAACTCCGTGATCATATAGTGTGTTTGAGTTTGCTTTGGCGCACTTAAGCTTATTGTCGCCTTTGTCCATAACTCTTTATTTATATTATCCACTATCTAGTTCATGTTGTTTACCCTTGTGTTAGTTTACATATCCTTGCATATATCTTATTGTATATATCTTTGTTAGGATATATTATCTTGTGCTAGTTTATATATCATTGCATATATATTTCATCATATAGGATATATCTCTTTGTTCATATTGCTTATCCTAGCTTATATAGTTGTTATATTTCATACTTGCTAGGATAACTTATTATTTAATTTAATTGGCATTTAAAATCGGATTAGATTAGCATAAGACCCTAATTACCCCCCTCTAGGGTCTAACATATATATCCTTACATATATTACCTCTTTGCTAGGATATATCTCTTAATTCATATTACTTATTCTTGCTTATAACTCTTGTATATGTATATTGCAAGAATATATTTATATTAGTTTTATTTGGCATGAAATCGGATTAGATTAGCTTAAGACCCTAATCACCCCCTCTAGGGTCTAACAATTGGTATCAGAGTTTAGTGCTCTTTGATTTAAGGTCTAATCGCCTTGAGTTAAAGATCCAAGTTATCTTTTTGTGCTAATCTTGTTTTGATTGCATTTGCATCTTTCTTGCATATTTTTACAAATTATGGATATGAATGATGCATCTTGTTTAGGCTATGATTCTAGTATTTGCACCTAAATTCAATGTTTTCCCCTATGCTCAATGGTGTTTTAGATTCAAAATATTTGTTCAATCTAAAATATCGATTTATGGGAAGTCATTGATTGTGCTTATATTGTACCCATGTTGGAGAAATCTAAGTGGAGCAAACTGTAAGACCCCGTTGATTTTGACAACTTACAAGAGTGAATATGAGTGAATAAAGATATTTAATATATATTATAAATATCTTTGTTGCATGGTCATGCATGGGAAATGATATTTGAGCTTATGAGGATGTGTATATACCTCAGGTATGAGGATGAGTTGCAAGTTTGCAAATCGTGTGCAAAAG